>LPNX010787469.1:216460-259654 GCA_001517045.1 Pseudotsuga menziesii
AACACTAATTCTGCCTTCCTGGCTCTTATTCCCAAAGAAAAGGGAGCTAAATCTTTCGACAGATACCACCCTATTTCTCTGTGTAACATAGGCTACAAAATCATCACAAAGATAATGGCCAACAGACTTAAAAATATCCTTCCCAAGCTCATCCCGGAAAATCAAGGTGGGTTCGTCAAAGGCAGGAAGATTTGGGACAACATAATTTTAGTACAAGAGGCTATCCATTCCAGCCAGAAAAATGGAGAAAAAGGGATGGCTGTAAAGCTGGACCTAGCCAACGCTTTTGACAGAGTCAACCACCAATTTCTCTATCAGGTAATGGGGAGATTTGGCTTCGCTCCTGACTTCATCTCTTGGGTCAAGGCCTGTATAAGCCAGCCCTGGATCGCCCCTCTAATCAACGGTAGAGATGGACCCTTCTTTAAAGCCTCCCGTGGTCTGAGGCAAGGATGCCCGCTATCCCCCCTGCTCTAGCCATCCAGGCCTCTGTCCTCAGCTTCCAATTGGAATATGCAAGACAAGATCAGGAGCTCTCTGGCATCAGGATGGCTAGAGGAACTAAAGACATCAATCACGCCTTGTTCGTGGATGATACTATCCTGCTGGGAGGAGCCAGCCGGATCATAGCCCACCGCTTCAAGCTGGAAATGAACCGTTACTGCAATGCCTCCGGAAGCAAGATCAATTTCGGGAAAAGTCAGATCTTTGGATGGAATCTAAATCCCAGGGAAATGCTTGATATCTCCCGGATATTTGACATGGAGGGGGCTGTAATGTGGGAGTCCTTTAACTATCTTGGTGTGCCTATCTTCAAATCCAAGGCCAAGAAATCAGCCTGGACTCCTATCGTGGAGAAAATCAAAAGGAAAGTCACGCACTGGGGGACGATCTGGCTTAATCTAGCTGGCAAGGTAGTGCTCATCAAGGCCATTTTAAACAGCTTTCTACTCTACCAGTGCACCCTACTGCTAGCGCCAGTAGCTGTCTTAAGCCAAATCGAAGGGCTGATTAGAAAATTTCTTTGGCATGGGGGGAACAATGGGGAAGGCAAAAAATTCGCCCTGGTCAACTGGAAGTCCATAAAATTGCCTTGGTCCGAGGGAGGCCTTCAAATAAGAGACTTAAAAATCCAAAACTTGGCCATGGGAGCCAAATTGTTATGGAAATTGCTGGATTTTAAATCCTCCTGGAGCAGCAGAGTGCTGAAGAAGAAATACTTTCCAGGGCCAATCCTTAGATGTCTGGATGAAGACCATGCAGTAAAAAATGGCTCAGTCATCTTCAACGTCTGCAAAAAAACTCTTCCATTCTTCAGACCTGCGCTATCCTTCAATCCAGGAAACGGGAAATCGATCAACATTTGGCATGATGAAATCCTGGGTCGCCCTCCTCCTCACCTCCCACGTCTGCAAGCCTGGATGACTGCCAACAGAGTGACCACGATTTGGGACATTGCTGAGTGGGAGGATGAAGCGCCGTACAATTGGACACGCTGGGCTTTGCCAGAACACCCTGCAGATTTAAATGAAGATTGCACACTGCTGTTGCACCATCTAGGAGGGCTCGCTCCAATTAACAAAACCAGAAAGGATAAACGCTGCTGGGGAAGGCAATTCAACAATTACACAACGGCTGAAGGGTACCAGAACTTCTCAGCCAACTACAACGTGCCTGCTAACCCAAAAATCTGGAAGAATTTGTGGAACCACAGCACCATACCAAAGATCGATATGTTCTCTTGGACCTTGACTCATAAGAAAATCCTCACTGGCGAGAATTTGGCGAAGAAAGGATTCGCTGGCCCCTTCCGGTGTCCACTATGCGCTGAAGATGCAAAAACTATCAGTCACTTGTTTTTTAATTGCTCCTTTTCTACTGCTGTCTGGAACGAGGTGCTAAATGGCTGGGGAATGAACATCAATCTCCCGAACAGTATTCAAGATTGTTTTTTAGACTGGGACACCCACTATAATGGAGAGCTGCTAAATAAAAATGAGCTGCGCGCATGCTGGATGAAAATTCCTAAGTTAATCTGCTGGTATATATGGAATGAAAGGAACCTCCGAATCTTTCAAAATAAATCTCACCCAGCCTGGAAGATAGCAGCAAAAGTTGAAGCCATGCTGGGAGAAATAGTAAACAATTCAAAGATACCTAGCAACAAAGGGAAGCTAAATGCCAATGAAGAAAGCTGGTTGAAGAGACTTAACATCAAAATGATCAGAGATGAAGTTGCCAGACCGCTGGAAAAATGGGAAATCAGAATGGATGACTCCCAATTTGAGAACTGGCTTAAAGAAAGGAAGATTTTTAAGCTTTTTTTTGACGGGGCTTCCAAAGGGAACCCGGGGAAAGCAGGAGGAGGGGGAGTCATCATCGAGCCAGGTGGGGAAATCATGATGGAATACTACTGGAATATTGGCCAGAACTCCAACAACATGGCCGAGGCTTACGGACTATGGCAAGGGATCAAACAGTTACAAAAAGAAGGCGTGGAAGAGGTCATGGTGTTTGGTGATTCCAGACTAGTTATTCAAGCAATGAATGGGGGCGGAAGCGGCAAAAATGAAGGCATAGCCAGACTGATAAAAAGGATTAAAACCAAGGCCAGAAGGTTCAAGAAAGTCACATTCCACCATATTCTAAGGGTGCTGAATGATCGAGCGGACAAAGCAGCCAATAAGTCGATAATGATCGGACAGAATGATCTTGTAATTAATTCAATATTAGGCTTTGATATACCTCCCTAATTCGACCTGTTTTAAGGAGAATTAAGTGAATGTTGTACTGAAAATTTTACAGCAATCCAATTGCTGGTCCTATCATAATAACATAACCGTTTTTTTTTTTTTTAAATAATCAAATTCAAATTTGAAATTTCAATTTTGGCTCCTACAAGAATTAGATTTATTTAGCCATGAGGCCATCCTCATAATGTTTGTTCCTCGTAAATGCATGCACACTTTTTCTTATGGTTTAATACATGTTGCCATAACCTGGGCATCCACATAAAACATGTCCTCTTGACACATTTATGGATCAGCTAAACAATCAATAGTAATTATTAACCAAATTTCAAATCTAAAATTTACAAATTTGTTATGTGCATAAATTAGATTTCATAACCATGAGATCCTTCTCATAATCTTGGGCTTTTGCACATGGTAGCTTCTAGTCTTTAATATGGACTTACACACATTGCCATACCCAAGACATTTCTACCTACAGTATATGCATCATCATCATAATAAAAATGCAAGACATAGTCGCATTATCTATGCAATCAAATAAAACTTTCAATACTCATGATTACAGAATCACACTCCTTTCATGTAACTCTATTTTCCCAACAGAGCATTCTGATAGTTAATCGAACATGACTACCTCCTTCATGCAATTCCTTTCCCTGCTCCATAGCAGCAAATTAAATGATATCATAATTTTATCATTTTAGTTATTAACGAATTGCAATATGTATATGCACACACACACACACACACACAACAAGATTTACATAATATTTTAATGGACATTCACCCAATGCACCCTTGCATTGATTTATGAATACCATAATGTCATGTCATACATTCCACCATTATGTTTTGAAATGTCTAAGTGATGCCTCGACATATCACCCAACCATCTTTTGGGTCCCTTTCTTCTTCATTTGAACACAATATTAGGAGTTCGCTCACTCCTTGCTTGTTGGCAAAGAGGTTCCATCCCAAATTAGCACCAATAGGGAGTTAATGGGATACTTTCTTATCACTATATCCTTACCATATCCAACCACATTATGGACTTACCCATGTCTATCACATATGGCATGCATAACCACAACATGATCATAAGTCCTCACTTATTTTGGTTATTAAACTCATAATCAACATACACACATAGCATGATATTCTTTCATATGAATGCATTTGAAATTTTAATTAGATGGTACAAGGCTCGTTGCCCTTATACCCCATAACTCACCATACCCGGTGGAATATAATTCACATAAATGCATCCAAGATCACATGCAAACCAAGTTATGATGATTAAAATATGTCTGAAGGGATTCTAACCCAACCCCCTTTCAACACTTATGCAATCAACATAAACAAACCATTACCTGCATGGTTGTCTTTAACATTTATGATGTTACCTTATTAGTTGGCCTCTTACCAAGGGCTACACAACCCTTACACCAATATATTGATCATAGATTTGTTGTCCTGGTCACATGCAACAATATCATCAACATCTTCAACCATGCTTCTATTGTCTTTGGTCCTAATAATAATAAAGCATAATAATTATCATCAGTGGCTCATTGCATGTGTAAAACCTCATTTACTTTTAACTAACATTCAATAGAATATACATGCACAAATATCTTCACAGGTAATATGCAATACCTATTAATATGCCTACTAGTGCATATCCATTTCATCTATTTAGTCTCTTGCATTTCCAACATTCATATGCCATAATTTTTTGCATACAAACTCATAAAATATAAACGCAATAGCAAAAGATGAGTTAAAGAATTATCCCTTCCAATCCATCATCATAACATGGAATTCCTCTTCCATATCATACTTGATCTAATTTCATGGCCTCTTTGCTAGGCATTTAGGGGGTCATTAGCTATGATTTCTCACCAAGAAGCAATTCAATACATATACATATGTTTAACATTTATACTTTCTACTTTCTAAGCATGCAATTCTGATGCTATAAACAGAAATTGTATAAGGTGAGAAATTTCCCTCTTTATCAACATTGCTTTATGGATATTATTCTCCAATTTATCCTACAACCATCCTGTCATCCTTGTAATACCCTCCAGTTTTGACCCCATGATGTAAATGATCTAAATATTGATGTAAAAGACTAGAAGCCATAAACAAATGTTCAGGATGACCAAGACTATGTAAACGTGCATTTTTTTATATTAATATAAAAATCTCTAAATGGTTGCATTAGAAGAAGGACGAAGAAGAGATGGGGGGATATGAATCCACGAGAGGGGAAGTGACAGTGGGATTACAAAAATTGCCAAGGGGGGATTAGCTTATGTTCTTAACCTTATCCACTTAACCATATTTTATTAAGCCATGATTAGGAGCCTGATTTATTTCATTAAATCATTATTTAATTATGAAAAAGTGGATTAAGAGTGGTTCCATGTGGATGGGCCACATGGCAATATGGTCCATGCCCATAAAAGTAAAAATGAAAGCTTGAGAGGGGTTTGTTCCTTCTACCATTCCACCATTCGAATTTTCCTTCACCATGAGCCTTGCCATTACCTTGAAGAATTGAACTTGATGTTGTGACAAAGGGTGTGAAGCCATTATTCTGAATATGAATCTTGCATGCCATGAACCCAATAGACTAGTGAGTGAGAGAAACCTGACTTGCAGCTTAGTCCCGGAGTTTCCAATTCAGGGACTTCCTATCCAACCTGTTATGGAGCACCATAAGGGGATTGGAGGCTTCCTGAGGGACTGCTAACTTAGAGAAGGGGGTTTGTTCCTTGTGTTGAGCAGGTTCGTGGGGAAAGACAATTGGGGATTGAGATAGATGTTGATGGGGGTTTAGCCACTATTGGGTTACATGAGAAATTGGGTTATTTAGAAGCTACGGAAAAACACTTAGTCCTCGTGGATTGATAGGACCAGCTCAGGGGTGGCCTGTCAAAGTAAGACTTGGATTAACAGTACCTACGACGGGGAGGAATGTCCTTCTTCTGCAGCCAGTTGGAGAACATTTGGTTTAAAAAAAGTATCTAAATGTCTAAGAATTCCATGGTTAATTTTGTGTTTGTTTATGGTTAAAATTAATGATTATGTTTATATCTGTGAATGGAATTGCATGGAATTGTATGTTTCTTCCTTTTGAATTCTCAGTAAAGTAATTGTGAATACGTATGATGTTTTGGGTCACTATATATATTATTCCGTTGTTTAATTAAATAAATGGAGAAAAACGAAATTGGACTTCCATGCTAAAAATTTGGATATGAATTTAAGTACCCCATGGTATCAATGGTGAAAAAATTCTATTGGGTATGTTACAGAGTGGTAATTGAGCCACGATTTTTAGCACTGGACTGTTTGGGTTGAATTTTGATTTTATAGGAAAATCCAAAAGTTGCATAGAAAGTGTTTGGATATATGCCTATATGGAATTTTGAGAAAAACTATATGGAATAATTCTATTGAATTATTTAATTCCAGGAATCAATCAATATATAAATGGTTGATTTATGGATTTATCAAGTGCAATGAACAACCATAGTAAAATAGTAATGCTTAAGATGGTTCTCACTAAATTGAAAAGAAATTTACAGTTTGCAAGTTACATGTTTGCTGAAATGTCCCTATGAAAATTTGGGTGAAGATTTGAACCTGCGTTAAAATTACAGTCATGAATATTGACAGAAAGATTTCCATCAAAGGAATTCCCAGGTGTAAATTATTATTGGGCAAGTGAAAATTTTGGATGGACACATTTTGTCAAAATATGCTAAATGTAATATTATTTTATCCTCATGTTCAAAGAATTCAAAGTTTAAATGTTTATAAAAAATTATGAAAATCTGGTTGGGCCCCACATTGGCCACATGGGCAGGTGTGACATAGACCAGACACATGGATTCCATTAACAAGTGGCAGCATCGGAAGGGGTGCTATGCATTATGGCATCCATGTAGGATATACAGAGTTTGTATGGGCCATCAATGATGTAGACCAGACACATGGATTCCATTAACAAGTGGTAGCATCGGAAGGGGTGCTATCCATTATGGCATCAACGTAGGATATACAGAGTTTGTATGGGCCATCAATGACCCAAATCTATTGCACAAACTCCTCTAAAGCAGATCTCAGTCGTTAACACACCAGATCGGATTAGAGGTTAGTAGATGGGATTCCAAGTGTCAACGGTCCAGTTCTCAAGATTTAAGTCCAATTGGATGATCGTGACCATTCATGCAGATTAAAGGTGATCACACTCAGGATAAGGTGCAATGCCTCCAATGGTTGGGGTTAAATTAGCCTTGATTAAACTCTTAATTTGAGTCGTCGATGGGAAGGGAAGAAAAAATGGGATGTAATAAAAGTTCCTCTCTACTAACGGTTGAGATTTAATCTAGGTGCTGTAAGAATATTAGATCAAGAGCACTCACGGAAGAAATGCAAACCAACATGTAGAGGGAAAGAAAACGGAAAATTGGTCATCGAAAAACTCTCAGTTAGTGACAAAAAACCACTTACCGTCTACTATAGAACCATTCATCGGTGATGGGAAATTAGTTACGAGAAAAAGGGTAAATTAACACCTTAAATATACAAGAATTAACAAAAAATGGCAGCAAATTCATAACTTATTTTCAAGTGTTGGAAATCAGAAATTACAATTGAACTCATGCGCCAGATTGCGCAGAATCAGATGATTTATAATATATATAAAAATGAAGGCACTTCCCTCGACTCGTCCTGCAAGGAAATCCCCCTTGAACCCCATTTTTTTATTTTTTAATAGATCAACAAAGCTAGATTCTAAGTTTGGGGACGACTACAAAGCAACATAAAAATGGGGCAAAAAAATTGGGAATATAAACAGTTGCAATATTAAGCTCTCGTATCAAAAGTAAGCATGGCTACAATGGTAAGAAATTTTATGAGATTGACAACAAACTTGGATAGGTTTATCACAAAAGGGATTTGTATACCTTATATTAATTAAATAGAAAGGGACTTGTAGGTCTATTGGATAACAAATCATGTTCTCCAGAATTTAAAATATGTAGATGTATAAGTATTTATATGGAAATGTTTATTGAAAGTTTATAATTAAATTATGTCTAACACATGTAAGAACATGAACACATTGCAGATTCATTTTTGTTGCATATACATTTTTGAATAAACATAGTCACACGACAAAATTCAGAAAAATTTAGAACACTAAAATGGAAGAAGGGGAGCTTCCATACAACCATGAAGATGATGTAAGAGGTCAAGATATCAGCGTGGGAAATGCAGAAATAAAAACAAATGGACATAGAGAAGATATAAACCCGCAAGAATTTTTAGAAACCATGAGAAGTATGAGGATGGAGGTACAAAGTTGTAGGGAAGATAATCAAAAGGATGTTAAGGGCTCAAGAAAAACAAAATGAGTTGAACACTCATCTGGGGCAGAGTCTAAATATGCTACAGAGACAAATGAAATTGGGATCGACCTCAACTAAGGAGAAAGAAGGAAGAGAAGACTCAAGAAATAGGTCACATGAGAGTTATGGACACTCTAATAGTTCTTCCAGGAGCCATAAGAAACACTACTCACCTCACTATGTATGAAGAAAACTATATATATGAAATTTCAAGCAGCAACCTAGAAATGTCTACAGTTAAACATCATAACAGAAGGCATGTGAAAGATGACCTATAAGTGGAACTTAGAAAAATTAAAACTCCCACAATTGATGGTGAGAATAATAAGGGAGAAGAAGCTCAAGTTTGGCTGCTAGGAATGAGGAGATATCTTCAACTACATAATTACTCCTCTAACATGGAATCTAGGATTACCATCTACAACTTGCAAGGAAAGGATTCCATTTGGTGGGACCAATTGGTTCAAGTAAAACATATCAATAAAAAGAGGGTTTCATGGAAGCAATTTAAGAAGTACTTTCAGAAAAGTACATATCAGAGCATTATTATGATAAGAAGGTGGAAGAGTTCTTTGAAATCAAGTTGGGGAGCATGAACATGGATGAGTATGAAAAGAAGTTTATTGAATTGTTAAGATATGTTGGGTTTATGAAGGAGGCGAAGGTAAAAATACCAAGGTTTCTTAGTTGTTTTCCTTCATTTTACAAGGAGAAAATTCAATATGATGAACCCAAGACTCTTGAAGAAGCAATTCGAAAATCCAAGCACATGTATGATAATAAAAAAAAAGGACAAGGTGAAGGATAAGCAAGGTGAAATAAAGAAAGGATTCAAACCATGTTTCTCTAGGAACCAACATAATTCATATCAACAAAGTAACCCAAGTCAAAATGGGCCCAAGATGACATAATCTAGTGGAAAAAGAACCAGGGAGCAAGAAAAATGTCTGGGATGTGAAGGAAACCATATCTATAAATATTGCCCACGAAGAGGAGATAGAATGAGAAATGTGCACAATTTACAGGAAGCAAGTACTATGAAGAATTTAAGCATGAACATTCCCAAGATATATGCGATGTTGGACAACATACAGGGAGATCATCACTCTAACATGATTAAGGTTGAAGGTAAAATTGCCAATCAACCTATTGCTATTCTCATTGATTTTGGAGCAAGTCATAGTTATATTGCTCCTAATTTAGCTGAAAGATTTCAGCTAAAGATAAGTAAGCATGATAAATCATGGATGGTTCAATTTCCTATAGGACAAAAAAATGAAGATTAATGAATTAGTAAAGAGTTGTCCATTGGGTATGAATGGACTAAATACTTTTGCATATTTGAATATAATTCCACTAAGTTCATATGATGTACTTATTGGGATGGATTGGTTAGATGCACACCATGTAATGCTGGATTGTCATAAAAAGTCATTTACTTGTATTGATGAAGAAGGGAAGCAAAACATAGTGGAAGGAATTGCAAGGCCTATTTCCATAAGAGAAATTTCAACTTTGCAATTAAAGAAATTCTTTAGAAAAGGATGTTAGTTGTGTGCATCCCATGTGCAAGAACCAGAGAAGTGTAAAAGTCCAAGTTTAAAATATTTTCCAATATTGCAAGAATTTGGAGATGTATTTGAAGAGATACTAGGATTGCCACACAAAAAAATATTGATTTCTCTATTGATTTGATGCTTAGAGTTTCCCCAGTATCCAAAGTTCCATACAGAATGAGTACACCTGAGTTAAAAGAGTTACAAATGCAGCTAGAATAATTATTGAACAAAGGGTATATACGCCCAAGTGTATCTCCCTAGGGAGCATCGGTACTATTTGTAAAGAAAAAGGATAGCACTCTGAGTTTATGTATTGACTTCAGATAGTTGGATAAGGTCACTATGAGGAATAAATACCCACTTCCTAGAATTGATGACTTGTTTGATTAACTCAAAGGATGAAACATTTTCTCAAAGATATATTTGAGATCTGGTTACCATCAAGTGAGAATAAAAGATGAATACATTAGCAAGACAACCTTAGGGACTAGATTTGGTCACTGTGAGTTTTTGGTGGTGCCATTTGGGTTAACTAATGCATCAACTATATTTATGTGCTTGATGAATGGTATATTTAGGAAGTACTTAGATAAGTTTTCCATTGTATTCTTGGATGACATTCTTACTTATTCAAAGTTAGAAGAAAAGCATGAGGAACACTTGAGATTGGTACTACGAGTGTTAAGAGAAAATCGACTTTATGCCAAGTTGAGTATTCTTTCTATCAAAGGAAAATACATTACTTGGGACATATTATCTGTAAAAAGGGAATAGTTGTGGATCATGAGAAGATAGAAGCTATTATGGGATGGCCTTCACCCAATAATGTATCACAAGTAAGATAATTCATGGGGTTAGCTGGATACTACAAGATATTTATTAAAGGCTTCTCCACTGTAGCATATCCAATTACATCATTACAAAAGAAAGGAGTCAAGTTTTAGTGGGCACCATAGTGTGAAGAAAGTTTCCAGTAGTTAAATATATTGCTAAGTAGTACACCGGTTCTTAAGATTGTTGATCCAAATGAAGATTTTGTTGTATGTACATATGCTTTCCAAGAAGGAATTGGTGGAGTCCTTATGCAAAATGGACATGTGATTTGTTATGAATCAAGAAATATTAAAGAGCGTGAGAAAAAGTATGTCACACAAGATTTGGAACTTTTTGCTACTGTGTATGCATTAAATATGTGGAGGCATTATCTCATGGAAAGCAAATTTGAGTTAAGAACATATCACAGTGGGCTGAAATATTTGTTTGAGAAGCAAAATTTGAATGCAAGACAATCAAGATAGATGGAATTTCTATGTGAGTTTGATTTTGATATCAAACATATTAAGGCAATGAAAACAAAGTTTTTGATGCACTCGGTAGAAGAATTCATGCTATGCATGCTTCAACCATTAGTATATGTAAATTCGATTTAAAAACCAGAATTCTTGAAGCTGTCATAATATATGAATATTACCTTCAAGTAAACAAGAATTACAAAAGGAAAATGTAAAACAAAAATATGAAGGTTACCGGTTGGAAGGTGATGGAATTCTTACATACAAAAGCATAATTTATGTTTCTAAATAAAGGAAATTAAGGAAATGTGTAATGATTGAGATGCATAATGTACCATATGCAAGGCATCTGAGATATCAAAAGATAATTACAACAATGGGAAATCAGTACTTGTGGCCAAGGTTGAAGAAATATGTTGTTGATTATACAACAAGGTGCATTGAATGTCAAAGAGTAAAGGTTGAGCATAGACATCTAGCATGATTGCTTCAACCATTTCCAATACCATAGCGGAAATGGGATGTGGTGATCATTGACTTTGTCACTAAATTTCCAATGACAAGAAAACAACATGATTCTATCATGGTGGTTGTGGATGAGTTAACAAAAGCCATTCACTTTATACCAATCAAGTCAACTCATAAGGCAACTAATATAATAGATATTTATATGAAAGAGATTGTCAAGTTACATGGGATACCTAAGGCAATAGTTTCAAACAGAGATCGAAGGTTTACTTCAAACCTTTGGAAGGGATTATTTAAGGGATTTGGAACAAATATGAATTTAAGCAAAACATATCATCCATAGACAAATGGGTAGACTAAGAGAATCAACTATGTTAATGAGGATATGTTAAGGATGTATGTGATGGATAAACCAACAAAATGGGAAGACTACCTGTATCTGGTAGAGTTTGCATATAATAATGGATATCATTCTTATTTGCAGATGATTACATTTGAAGCATTATATGGTAGAAAGTGCAATACTCAAATCAATTGGGACAATCTAGTTGATAGGTTAATAATTGGGTTGGAACTACTCGGAGAGATGGAAGATCATATGGTAACAATAAGGAAGAATTTGAAAGTGGCATGGGACAGAAAAAAGAGTTATGTAGACAAAGGAAGAGCAGTAAAATAATTTAAAGCGGGGGATCATGTGTATCTAAAAGTGAGTCCAAAGAAGAGTTCCCTGAAATTCGGAATGTTGGTGGTTCTCCCTTCGAACCATGTTCAGACCTTCTATTGCACACGACAAATCCCAAGACATTGGCTCGACAGAGCAAGGCTCATTCAGAAGCACCTGCGATGTAGATGCCATCTCACCAGAGATATCTCTTTATATGGGTAACTTCCAGAACCAGGTTTCCGCAGTTGGGTGGGAATTTATTCTCCCTTAGAACCTTACCAACTCACTCGACCGAAATCGGTGGGTGTATTTCTCAACCTTATTGTGTGCAGATAAGACACTACTTAATTGATCTGTCACCGAGATTATACCAGCAATATAAGCTTAACACACATGTTATCTATCAATAGCGTGACTCATGCATACGAGAACTCGTTCATAAGCAAATACACAAACACTTAATCACAATATGCATTCCTGTGACTTAAGCACATTCATCGTATACATTCATGCGAGATAAACACATTCATCATCTACTCAATGACACAATATTTGACGTGGAAACCCATATGGGAAAAAGCACAAAGACACTCTTCATTTGGAATGAGAAATATATTGCACCTTTTGTCTGCTTACTCAGCTCCAGACTCTGTTCTAGATTTTCTTCTCTTGTTTATACAAACTTCACTTTCCTCTCATGCTCTCTATTCTTCTGTCGTTTGATATTCCCCTACTCGAATCTACTATTGATCCATGCACATCCTGGATCGACTACTCTTCTCTTCGACTCTAATATTGATCCGCACATAGCCTGGATTGACTACTCTTTTTACAAACTCAACTAATTGACCAACAACTAAACAACAAGTAACATGAAAATAGGAGGTCATTAATTCATTGAGGAGGTAACCCACATACAGCTTGGGTTCTTCCTTTTATAAACTCTTTACATGTCGCATTAAACCCACTTCATTCTTTTAGCCACTAGGTTGTCATTCCTATTCTAGTTACACTTGTCAGTAGGCACTATCAAGCCAAAATACAAAGACACTTTTATTCCTTACATCACGTGTGACTCTAGCCAACTTCGTACTCACGATCTCTCGAGCTGTCCTTTCTATCTGTTGGGCCGCTGCATGCCTTCTCTAGCATGGTTCCTTCTGTCACAACTGATCTCGTCACATAATTATTATCATTTCTATCCTAACTAAATTACATAAATGATCATACATATATATGGTCAAGCTCACTTAACTAAAGACCCAATTCAATAGGTGACTCAATTGATCAAGGGTAAGGCATTTCCATGGTTGTTGAACAAAGTTACAAGAATATCAAATATCAATCATGAAATAAAGTTACAAAAGCAATTGAGATGATCAAACTAAATGTATCAAAGATGATAAGGATCCACATAAGCTGGAGATATCATTCCTATGACATGAAGGGCATAAGGATTAGATCTATAATCTCAGATATCGCCAACTGGACATTCTGTTATAGGTTGCATGCACATAGGAGATGCTTGACTGTTGAATTCAAGACCAAAGATTCACACTTTCCTCAAATGATCTAGATGCAAAGTATGGGACATGTCACCATCTAGAAGCTCCCAGCGACCAAGGCCAAGTGATATTTTCTCAATTGAACATCTGGAAGTATGAAAAACATCAACAATAGAAACCAGATAGGAACTAAGGTTACCATAACTGAATTGTGTCAATAGGAACCCTTTAGGTGTAGTAAAAAAAATACTATCTCGACAGGATGTCTTCAAATGCAATATGAACTAAATTTTCATCCACAAATTTAGTTTCAAATCCAATCCAACTTGTCAAAAACAAAGGAAACTAAGAAAATCAACAACTTTTACCTCATTATGCTTACAGTATGTATTAGTTTCATAAATTGAGGTAAGCATGGTCAGGGAGGTAGTAATTGGAATGAATAACAAGGGAAATAGGTAAAAAATGAGTTAACTAATAGTGTAAAAAAGTATCAAATTGATACATCAGCATCTCCCCTGCACCTAGGTGGTTGTATGTGCTCATGCAAAATAATTTCTCCAAAACTAAGTCAAAACTGAATCAAAACTATGTCTAACAAGTCTATGCTTCATCATTTAAAATGTTAGGATTCCTTCTTGCTCTATCTCTACTTGCTTTTGATCTTCTTTTCAATATCCTGTTATGAACAATGTTTTCCTTGGCTTCCCTGAACCACTTCTTCTCCAACCTTTGGATCTTCTTATTTTTGGAAAACATCTTCTTATTACGAGAAACTAACTTTTCATTCATTTGCTATAACTTACGACTCTGTTCTCTTAATTTCTCATTTTCATCCTTTACATGCCTATCCAAAATCTCAAATTCTCTAAGCTCTCTTTTGTGTCTTTTGATATTCCTGTTCTTTTTATTTAACTTATCCAATGCAAAATGAACAACTGAATTTGAATATGACACTTGCTTAACAGCTATATCTTGCACTATGTTATCATCACATGCAAGATAATCAAAGTCAAATTGTTGAGGGTTGAAGACCTAAATATCATATTCAATATTGCCTATTTTTGAAGGCAAAGCTTCACATTTAGCACTAGAGTTTGAGGGTTTAGTTCTTATTGACATAAGGGTAATAAATATATCATATCTTTCTCTTGTTTCTCCTTGATCATGATCTAACTCAACAAATATCTCATGTACATCTTCGCAATCGAGCTCTAGATCAACCAATGTCTGTTGAGGAATGAAAATGACAACTGGATCAAACTGCGATTGATGCTTCTTCAACATACTTTTCGTGAATCTTCAACTGACTGGTGGTGGTTTTAGGGGTTCTGTTATCGGATAATTTTCTATGGACTTTCTCTTTCGTGACTTCTTAGGGTGTGAAACAAAAACCTTGACTTTATGAAATCCCATTTTATTTCTTGTTATTCTGATTCTTCTTCAATCTAACTATGGGGGATAGGTTCCACTTCATCTTGAGTCTGAGGAACACGAATTTGATGGATAGGACTTTGATGAATAAGTTATTCAACAATTTTATGTGGTTGCACAGGTTTTGCTTCATTTGGATTCTGAGGAATAGGCCCCACTTCTCTATGTTTAGTCACGGCTATTTCTTTCAGTGAATTAAACCCATTTTTATTCGAAAAATTAACCCAACTATCATTCCTATTACTCAACTTTGCTTCAATTAAAAAAAATTATAATACCATAATGGCAAAGACTAGTATAAGGATTGTTGGAATTATTTTGAACATGCTTTGACATCTTAGACAAACTCCTCCACAAAAAATAAAGGAAATTCAACAAGATATCGACTTCCAAGTGGACTAGTGATCTGTTATGATATATAAAGCTAACAACATACCTGCCCATGCAAGCTATATACTTCTGAAATATGACTACAATATTTTTTCGTTCTTCCTTGATGTATAATCATGAAACTCCCTATTTCCATTTTTATCCATGATACTCTATTTTTAGGAATCGATCAGAGACAATTTTCTCCACTTGCTTACTTTCAAACCATTTTTGACCTACCAAAGGTAATCCAGTAGCTTGATCCACTGTTTTCTTGGAAAATATTATAACCAAATCTCCAATGTGTGTTATCCTGTTATTGAAACCTTGATCAAACTAGAGAGCAACCTAGTCATTATATCCTTGAAACTTCATGAAGAAGGGATACCATGTAGTACTGTTGAAAAATGTTGACCTGCATGCATTGTATTCATGAAAATTCTCAAAAACCTCAAAAAATATGGGTTCATAATGATATACCCTATGGCTTACCATATTCCTTTCACACAATCCATCAGTGTTTGTAGCAGAGAAACGATATTACCAACTCAAACCTTTATAAACAGATAATTGGGTATAAAGGTTAAACAATCATATATTGGACAATGTTATTATTCAAAAATAGAGGCGTGAATAACTCATTCAAATCCTTAGAGTGATTCGAATAAGTGCTAAAATCAAACAAAATCATTATGAAATTAGGCTGACATACTTTAGAGAACGATTAAGGTTAGTGGTTCATTGATGACATGATAAGGAAATTAGGAATGTATAAGGATAGGGTAATGATGTCATTGATAGGAAATATCATGGGCTAGGATGGGTGATAATACTTGATCATGGGTCCACAACCATATTTGATCATAAGACATAATAACTTTGTGAAATGTGATCATATATAAGTGAAATATAATAAGCTTAAGAGAGTTGTCAATAATAAGAAAATTCCTTTGAATTCAATAACATAGAAGGACCAAGAAAACTTTAACTCAAGTAACTTTGATCCATGTGATATTTATAGAGATAACTTGAATTTTGCAAGAATTGAAGCTTTGAAAATAAATGGGAAGTACTCATACCTAAAAGAAAAGTAGGATGATATAGATGTTAAATCATGTCTCAAAATACGATAAAATAATAATTGGCTGATCTTAATACTTGTGTAACACTTGGATTACTTAAGAATGCACTATTTGGTATGCCTACTTATGAAAATCAGAGGAAATGTCACCTACATGCATTCATGTCACCTCTATGGACCTCAAGGAACATTGTGGAGTTCCTGTGACCAAAAGCACATAAATTTTTGAAATGTTGATAAAAATTGTCATTACAAGGGTTGAAGTTGATGGATCATGTTGATGATGAACAATATGATGACGATAAAATGATGTTGTTGTAAGGTTGATGCTAATTCTAAAAATATTGAAATGCTGAAAATTTTGGAAATGACATAATGCTGAAAATATTGAACTATTTGATTATACAAATATGGAATTGAAGATAAACCAAACCAAAAGATACTGGACGTGGATGTTGAATGCTGTAGACTGATTCTATTTCAAAAAGACATATGCTACAAGAAACAATCTAAGCATCATGTTTAAAAAAGTAATTGCAGTGGAAATAACACAAGGATACTGATAACCAATAACAATAATCGTGACTCAAGCTCTATAACGAATAAAAGATTGAACCTGATGCAAAAACCTATTGAGGAACATAAAACTCCCTCTTTTTGAAGCAATATTACTATTTTACTACCCTAAATGTTGTTCCATTTTTATTGTTGTTTCTAAAAACTACTACTCACACAAATATACAACTACTGTTCAGAATCATAACCAAATAATCTTCACTAAAAATACACACCATGGCACAATTCTTATATATGTGAATAATTTTTTTTGAAGTCGAACATAGAAATAAATTGTTGGATTACCTGGCATTAATGAAGCTTGTTAACAAACACGAGGATACTCATCATTAATGTCAATGAGAGCCAAGGTTCCCTAATACATCTTGCAAGGTACGAATGGATGAGTAGAAGTCGAGTCACATGCAAGATCTGGCAGACAAGGGACATTGATGTATTCCTATTGTTCATTAGTGAGAGAAATTTCCATTAAGATATGAAATCCTCAAGGTACTAAAAGAAGTCTCTAAACCTTTAACCCAAATAATTTGTTGATGTCAATGGGACAATATTTTGCTAGGAGGATCTTAATGAATCCCCCATCATCTATCATGACTACAAAATAAATATATGATTGAAATGGATGAAATTAACAACTGAATACAAAAAAAATACGATGAAGTATGTCTGCTTGCTACCCAATTTTCAAACAAAGTCCAAGTTTAGTTGTGTTATGAAGTTGGTTTTCACATCTAAACATATTTCTTTTTCTTTACTTTTTATTGTTTTATATATATATTTTAGTTTTTAATAGAAAATGTGTGTGTGCATCTGAAAACCTGACTAAAAACTCAAGTAGTGAGAGAAGAGGGAGAAGGATTCTCCCTACTTACAACCTCCATCTTGTACTTCTGCAAAATATTATGAACAAATTCTTATCTTGACATAGGCTTATGATAAAGCCTCAAACAATGACCATTCACCAAAAAGGAAACTAAATCTTCATCAAATGTTTTAATTCTAACTAAACCATTATCAAACACATGCTCAATATCATAAGGACCTAACCATCATGTAGTGAGCTTTCCTTTGAATTTTTGAAATCTTGACTCGAAAATGAGGGCCAAACCACCCAGTTTGAAATGCTTTTTCTTGATAAATTTTTCATGTGACTTCATCCGTTGCTCTTGGACAAACATGGTGTGTTGGATGGAATCCTATTGGATTTCATCAAACTCATTTAACTAAGTCACTACATTTTTTTTCCTGAGCATCAGACAAATTTATACCAATATATATTATTGTTTTGAATGTCTTCACCTATAACTCAATTGGAAGGAGGACCTGTTTTCCATAGACTAGTTCGTAAGAAGTGTACCCAATTGTGTTTTTCCATGTGGTCCAATAGGGCCAAAGTGAATTTGGAAGTATATACATCAATATTTACGATGCAATTGTATTGTTTTGGTGAGGATGGCCTCTAAGACTTTGTTTGTGGTCTCCGCTTGTCCATTAGCTTGCAAGTCGTATGTAGAGGATTTGTAGTGCTTTATCTGGTACTACTAAGTGATAGATTGAACCACCTTTGACGTGAACCCTAATCCCTAATCCATCATAGTATCTCTAAGAACACCAAAACATGTAAAAATGTCCATAAAAGGAAAATCAACTACTGACTTTTCATTAGCTTGATAAAGGGACTTTGCTTCTACCCATTTACTGACATAGTCAATACAAACCATAACATACCTTTTTCTTTTTAGCATAGTAAATATTGGACCTACGAAATCTAAATCCCATTTTTCAAAGAGTTTAATCAATACCTGGGGTTGCAGGGGCATCTCATCAAATTGCACAAATATTCCCATTCATTTAGAACTATCACAACTTTTATTACATACCTTTTTGCATCTTTGAAGAATGTAGGCCAATAATGTGCAAGATGAAGGACCTTATAAGCAGTCATTTTGTCAACAAAGTTCTAACTGCAAGGCTCATCATGTCAAGCCCTTAGTATGCCATACATTTAATCCCGTTGAACACATCTTCTTATTATTAAATTAGGTATGGTAGAGAAAATATCACACCCTATCCAAGAGTAAGTAGCATTAAGATTGACATTTTTTTTGTTTTTCTCTGGATAAAAGATGTTTTAGTAGTTTACATCAAGCTAAATAGTTAGTGTTGGAGCAGGTTTCGTACTTGTCTTAGAAACTGTGCACCAGAGATGGGATGATGGGATAACTCAACAATTGGACCAAAACAGTGGAAAAGGCAGAAGTTAGTTAGAGATTAGTTAGGAGTTTTGTCCACTTTGTAATAGGCTCCACCCATGTTATGATGTATAAATATGTAGGAGATCTAAGGGTATAAATATGTAGGAGATCTATAGGCTCCACCCATGGTTTTTTTTGTAATGTTGGGTTGTTGAAGATTGTAATGGAGTACTGATGCGCTATGCACAGGTTATGTAAGATTGTTCCTCTGTGAATGAGAACAAGTAACTCTGTTTCCAACACTTTGCTCTTATACTAAATGTGACTAATGTTTACATTTGATGCACTCATGAATGATATATTATGTTGATGTAGTGATCGTGTTCTATGTTTTCATGAATGAGCTACCTATATGTTGCGCAGTAGATGAATGGGTGTTATATCTGTTAGATACCTCGTGTGAGAAATTTCTTGCTTGCGGGTGATGTTGAAAGGTCTGATTTATGGGGTTTTGTTGGTGAAATCTATGATGAAACTTAGGTATGACCGTGTGCCAACAAATGGTTCCATTTATGGGAGTGGGATCTATGACTGAAGGGAGAGTGAGGTTTAATTGATGGTTTTTCGGATACCAACGAATGAAGAAATAAAATATTGGCTAAAGGAGAAAGAATATGAATTCATAAGAGAGCAAAATAATAACCCCCATATCAACACAAAACACTATTTGCAAAAGTGCGTCTGTAGAGATCTGTATGAATGGTTCTTCTATGAGTTCCATGTACTTCTGGCAGAGTGGTTGTATATGTTAGTCGAATCAAACCTAAGAAGTTGTGTAGATGGTCCAAGAGACTAGACTCAACAGATCATATTAATCAATACTCTAAGTAATTTGACATGACATGCAATAGACTATTAGTTGAATAGTATTCTGCAGGGGTATGTTACAGAGTTTGTTGTACATTATACCCAATATTACAACATAGTAGAAAGGGAGTTATTTAAAAGTCCACATGGAAGGTACCTGAAGTCACTATATACCTGGATCAAGATGCTATTATGCGATAAAGAGACTTTGGTATTGGAATCAGATCATCCTAGTAGCTAAGAGCTTGCACACGCATTAGGGAGTTGGGGGTTGAACGAAGGAAGGAAGGGATAAATGGAGAAAGGATGAGTTGAGGATGTTGAGCAAAGAAGAAGATGCAATAGTAGAAGAGACATGATTAATGCATGGAGGAAAAATATTTTGGAAAGATAGTAGGAAGAGGACTGTGACTAAGGTAGAGAAGCAACACAAGAAGTTTCAAGAAACGGATTTATGCATAAGACCCCACATTAAACTATTGTCACACTTAGAGGAGGAAAAATACAAGCAACTCAATCTTCCCAAAGGAAGTTTCATCGTTCAAGTTCATATCTGTTTCGAACCCACGAGCTCACATGCGTCCCCAACCTCTAAGGTAAGAAGTCCAATTATGGTATTTCCATTTAGTAATAATAGAAATAATAGTCAAAGTGGTGGAGCTAAGTTGGCTAGTCATGCAAAATATACAACACTTAGCAGCAGTACTACTCAGAATAGGATGACATGGATAGACTCTACTCTGAGGATGCATGTCTTCCATGGGATGGGGACAGATGATCCGGATCAACACTTGTTTATGCGTGAGACAATATGGAAAGGATAGAACATCCAATATAATGATACCAAAATGGTGTAGCCGATGACCATTTTTAGGGATCAAACAATCACATGGTATATGAAGTATTAAACCAATATACAAAACAAAACCTTGGGTGGTATAAAGGATACACTGATAAAGGAATTCAAGAAGTTGAATTCTGAGTCACAATATATCATTGAATTGAAGGAAATTAGGCAGTTGGAAAATGAGTCAATCTCGCAATTTGATCAGAGATTCAAATCATTAATGGACAAGATGACATTCCAAATTCATGAGGAGAAACATAAAGAATGGTTCATTATAGGGTTTTTGCCACATATACGTGGGTCATTAATCCAACAAAATATCATGAGCAATCTGATGCAGTGGAGTTGGTGATGTAGTTGGAAGCATACCTTAAAGGAGAAAGTAGTGCAAGGATGGCTCAAGTCTAGATGCATCTTGTTGCTATAAGGATAGAGTTACATAAAATTACTAAGGGGAAAGAGAAGCATTAAGAAATATGGTGTACCACCTATAGGATAGAGGGTCACCAAAGAATGAGTGCCCAACATACAAATATTACTTGACAAAGGGAGCCCCAAATCCCTTTCCTATTAGAGGTATCTGGTGTGAGGTATGTAGAGGGAACCACTCCCCAACCGTTTTCCCTATGCTGCAGAAGTATGTAAGTACCCCAACGGACTTATATTGCAAATTTTGTAAGTCAGTTGGTAATGATGAAAATGATTTTCATGTGTTGGACCTTATGAGACAGTGCACTTCAAATGCGTTAAAAGTTCAAGGGGAGGTTGGAATAGAAGGAGCATTACAATAGAATAATGCTTATATGGAATACAACCAAGCGGGTAGAGGTTGTGGAGGATTTGGAAGAGGTGGAGGGTTGATCATTTGTTATAACTACTGTCAATCGGGCCACTTTACATGGGATTACCAAAATACATGCATGAAATGCACCTATTGTATACAGTTGGATCATGTGACAAAATATTGCCTACTACTAGTTGCAAAGTGGAAACAGAGGAGGAATCAGGCTCAATATTAGATCCAAAATCCAAATCCAAATTTAAATCATAATGCAAATTAGAATTAGAACGTGAACCAAAATCAAATTCCCAACCAAAATCAGAAATGGATTCTGAATCAAAATAAAAATGTCTACATTATTGCAGCAGAAGAGCATGGTGACCAACCAAAGATAGCAGTAGTAATGAACAGAGGAGTGAAAACTGGAATGGATGCAGTAGACCACAAAATTTCCATCGACTGATGGGTATGGGAAGCTTCCCATATATAAGCAAGCAAGGAAGGATTTTATGGGGACAAGATATGGAGCATCAACATCATGACCACATGTATATGATATTCCACCACTATATTATTATTCAATGATCAAAGAACCTATGGATAATGGAAGCACCTTGGAAAATTTCTTAAAGAGCTCAAAAGAATTGATTAAAGATGAATCTTCTTTGGGTGTACTAAGTTGGATGATAGATCGGTGTTCAAAATAAATGGGTACTTTTTGCAGTCAATCAGGTGCACCGTAGAAAAAGAACAAATAGGGAGTCCCGCCTAAGTGCACAAATAGGGAACTATGATATGGACTACATCATCTTAGATCTGGGATCTTATGTAAATGTTTTGCCGAAAAGAACTAGGGAAACAATGGGTAAGCCAAAGCTTACTTGGTATAATGTGTAGTTGAGATTAGCTACCTAGCATAAAATCCTCCCAATTGGAAGGTTGCCAGGGGTAATAGTGGATGCAGATGGTGTGCACAACACCGCTAACTTTTAAGTGATTGAAAATGTGGATGACGGTAAGCCTTACCTAGCACTATTGTTGTTGGGATGGGCGTTTGAGAAAGGCTATTATTGACCTGAAAAAGACAGAGATGATCATTGAAGGATATGACCTAAGAGTTATCACACCACTGGACCTAGCAAAAGAGAGAAGGTATGTGGAACAATTCGTGAATTGAGAGTTAGAAAATTTATATAATATGACTTGTCGGAGGGAAGACTATGTAAATCCTACCAAGGATGGTATGCTCAGCTGGCGTAGTATCAATTCCTACACATCGAATTCTGAAGAAGCTTTAGAGGACTGGAAGCAAAGGATGCACAAAGAACATACAGGGTAGTGTGTGTGCATCGCATGATCAATACTTTGGATTGGAACAGAGGTATGTGACCCTCCCAAGTATGATGGTATAATATTATTTTATTACAACATTTGAGGTACATATACTGGTGTTAGGATTAATTAATCCTCCTTTGTCCAATATAGTCTATTTGGTCATTTTTCCTAACTTAAGGGGTTATTATCATTGTAATAGAGCATGGGGGGAACACCTAGGGGTTATCTTCCACTTAATGCATGTGCATGCATGAGTTTATGCACCATAGGGACCAATACCTACATTGTAAGAGCCCACTCTAAGTGCCAACAACAGTCACCTTCAATTGGTTGTGCTAGGTAAGCAATTATGTCGAGTTATTCTCCAATTAATTTCAGTTAGATCACTATCAGTTACCCTAGCGCCAGTTTTGAATGCATGCAAAGAGAGTGGCACCTTTTTTCCACCTACCTCATCAGTTAAGTTATTGTAGACTGATTTAGACATCCAAATTTAGACTAGTGAGCTCCAGCTGTGATTTTTCCATACTGAGTTAGCTAAACAGTTAGTTAGAGTTGGTAATTTCGAATCTTATTCATAGTATTTGAATTCTATTTATTGTATTACCACTGTATTACTAATTAATTAATGAAGGTTAATGTTGTGATTATCTGAGCAATTCTTGTCTGATTTATCTAAAATTTGTGTCATGAATTATTTGCTCAGTGTACATTCATCTTGATTATTCCACTGCATAATTCCTTTCCAAGAGCTCTCATCATAGCCCCTATATATATGGTTCTCAAAATTAACATGGTATCAGAGCCTTGTTCAGGCTAAGACTCAAACCTTAGTAACCTCCATGCTTGCATTATAAGCAACCGAGTTTCCACATAATTACTGGAATCATTACATTGCTCCCTCTAGATTATGTCCATACAATTCTATCCAGGTGTGACAGACTCTAAAAAAGTGCACATGTCGAGGTGTAAAGGTTTGAAGTGAAAAATGTTTGTGAATTGATTGTTTTTGTAGGTACAACTTCAAAATGGATTTAAGATCAGCTCCTCCTCTATCGCCATTCAAGTATGTTGAGTGGAAATTGAAGATGGTTGCATATCTTAAGAGCCATGGTCTCCTTGATGTGTCTTCTAGAGCTGGTAGAGAATCTTATGAAGAGGAAGAAGTTTGGCTAAATGACTGTGATAGAGCATATGGAAGTATGGGTATGGTAATGTCTCATGATATGTGTTATCTCATGGAATATGTTGAGTATCCATTCGAGCTATGGATAAATCTATATAGAGACTTTGGTGTGTAGAAAGAAGTAGATGATATCTGGAGAGAATCCAACACCTCCTCATGTGTTCTCTCTTTAAAAGTCTCAGACTCTATTCTCTCATATAAAGTTGATCAAGATGAAGAAGAAGTAGAATCTTCAACTCAATCAATTCAAATTTTTGAAATTCTCCTTGCAATGGCTCCTTCTCCTATTGCTCTAGAATTTTATAAGATATATGATATCTCATATTCTCATATAGCTAATCCCAAAGAAGACATTCAAATATCCGTTGTTGAAGAAAAACTCTGCTTCCATTCTACTCAGTCATTCTATAGTGATTCTTCTATTCTAAATTCTATACAAAGTTTTGCAGTGAAAGCTCAAAGAGATGAAAAGAAATTCACTTCCTATCTCTCCAATCATGTTGCTGGTGTGGAAAAAAGTGATAATTTGGATGTTTTTGAATAAATATCATATTTTGGGAGGGATACATTCACTCTCATTGATCAAGAGCTTCCAACAAATTCCTACATGCTTGTTTGCACCAATACTCAGAGTTTTGTTGAAGAAGGAGAAAATTGTGCATCTACCATCTCAGTGGAGCACTTGGAACCTTTGTTCCACACTCTTGGACCTGATATGACCTTATTTGGTTTGAATTTTAAGTTTCAAGAGCCTCCAATCATGCTTGTAGCTGTGCTCATCAATTTTGGTGTGAAAAATCAAGCACCTCAGGTCTCTTTCAAATTTGTTGTTGGGGATTCGATGTCAATTTTCTCTCATGAGTTTGATGATATTAAATTTTGTGAATAATTGGATATTTTAGAAGCTATAACAGATTATGAAGCTCAAGCATTTGATATCCATGGTCCCAAGACTTATGTACCTTCCTACTTGATCACATGCTCATCTCCTCATAGTGCTAGTAAATATGGAAACATCCTGCATTCACCTAGAAACTTGCTCCTAACACTTGGAGTTGATTTTACCTCACATGGTTCGATGTTCAAGGCTACAACATATAAGTTGATTGGGTTTAACTCACATGGTTCAAATCATCAAGCACTTTTTCTCTCTCATCAGTTGATCTGAGTTTCTCTACATGGGTCCAGTTTTCATCTTGCAATTGCCTATGTTCCTGATTCAATTGAGCATGTTCCTCTTCTTCCAAAGAGGAAAATTCCTCCATACATAATCATTTAGTTTGGAGAGGTTCACATGCATAGTATCAGGATTTTTATGCACAAAAGAACCAATATTATTCATTACTGCTCCACATAGTTGCAAATTGCAGCAATTTTTTCACAAGTTTTTGCTCAAAGAGAAAAAATTTCTCTAAAGTATGGAAGCTTGTTTCCTAATTACCTGCTTATTTTGAGGGGGGGGGGGGGGGTGTTCCCATAATATTTTCCCCATTTTCCTTATTTTGATAAGCAGTATTTTATTTCATTTAGATTGTAAGGGTGACTTTTAGCCTAGTTTCCACGGCCCAAGTTAGCCAAAGTTAGGATTAAGGGGGGGTGTTAGGATTAATTAATCATCCTTTGTCTAATATAGTCAATTTGGTCATTTTGCCTAACTTAAGGGGTTATTATCATTATACTAGAGTGTGGGGGGCACAACTAGGGGTTATTTTCCAATTATTGCATGTGCATGCATGAGTTTATGAATCCCAGGGACCGATCCCTACATTATAGGATCCCAATATGAGTGCCACCAACAGTCCACCTTCAGTTGGTTGTGGTAGGTAAGAAGTTATGCTAAGTTATCCTCTAATTAATTTCAGTTAGATCACTATTAGTTATCCTAGTGCCAGTTTTGCATGCATGCAGGGAGAGTGGCACCTTTTGTCCACCTACCTCATTTGTTAACTGATTGTAGACTATTTTTCGACATCCGGAGTTAGATTGGTGAGCTCCAGCTGTGATTTTTGCACACTGAGTTAGCTAAACAATCAGTTAGAGTTGGTAGATTCGAATCCTATTCACATTATTCAAATTATATTTATTGTAGTACCATTGTATTACTAATTAATTAATGAAGATTAATGTTGTGATTATTTGAGCAATTATTTTCTGATTTATCTGAAATTTGTGTCATGAATTCTTTGCTTAGTGTACATTCATCTTGATTATTCCACTGCATAATTCCTTTTCAATAGATCTCATCAGAGCCTGTAGATATATGGTTCTCAACTTTAACAACTGGAACAACATATATTACTAGCATTAGACGTCTCAATGAAAGTGACTCTTGCAAGATGGTGGGATGCTCACAAGGAGATAACGAGTAACTAGAAACAATGCAAAAGGTTGTTGCAAGTGAGATTTGTAAAAGAAGATATTGCACAGAAGTACGCAAGGTTGAGCTTCCCATTAGACCATGTTTCACATTGTATTACAACATGGAGCGCAATGTCGAAGGTATAGTGGACACATTGGTTCATGCATACATTGGATATGGTGTCAAATAATTGATTTATTGAGATGGAGATGTGCAGAGGTATAGTGTACTGAAAGAGATGGTTAGTAATTTTCAAGTCACATTCAGTTTTTAAGATGAAGTCCCAGAAGTACATGCAACCTTGCAGGCTGCCGAAACAAAGATTTTAGCTCTAAAAGATATAACGGTGTCAATGTTCCTATACTTTGCGTGTTTACCTATTCCTAGTGTGCAGGAAGTTTTAGAATGTTATAATGTCAATGATTAAGGACAGGAAGGGGTAAACCCAATAAACCTACGTCATATAATGGAGAACAAAGGGGAGTGTGCAGTAGAAGGACTGGTGCCTGTATCTATGTACTATGCAAAGCCACTCAAAATTCACCAAGTGAACATCGAAACAAGGGAGAATCTAAAGTTTTTCAACATTGGAGTTAACTGGAACAATGAAATAGTGGAGATTATTATTGATCTGCTACGAGAGTATCAGGAGCTGTATCCAACAAAGTTTTCAGAAATGAAGCACATTGCAGGAGAGTTAGGAGAAATGAAAATACCTCTTAATCTAGATTCCAAACTAGTAAGACAAAAACCATCCCCACTGAATCCAATGTATAAGCAAAAATTCAAGGTTGAGATAGACAAAATGTTAGAGGCGAGAATAATAGAACCTGTGGAGGAGTCGGAATGGATTATCCCGATGGTTGTCCAAGGCAAGAAGACAAAGACATAAGTATTTGTGTGGATTTGTCCAAAGTGAATGATGCTTGCTTACACGATCCATCTCCCACACCATTTATAGATGAGTGCTGGAAAATACGGGAGGACAAGAGACGTACTCATTTACTTATGGGTTTTCAAGTTACCATCAAATAAAAATTTCGAAGAAAGATAGGCACAAGACGACATTTGTGATGGAATGGCAATGCTACTAGTACACTATAAGGCCATTTGGTCTGAAGAATGCACCTGCAATATTTTCTAGGGTAGTTGTTGCAGCCTTTAAGGAGTTCATTCACAATATTCTAGAAGTGTACTTGGATGACTAGACAATATTTAGTCTATTGAAGAATCTTATTGATGTTTTGTGGTTGATCTTGGATAGATGCATACAGTTACAAATATCGTTAAACTTGAATAAGTGCATATTTTGTGCACGGTTTGGTATTCTACTAGGGCATGTAGTGTGCAGACAAGGCTTGTTGGTAAATTTGACGAAGATTGCAGCTATTCATGTAGATTTACCACCAACAATTTCAGCGTGACAGTTGCACGCCATGTTGACGGACACAGGATACTACAAAAAATCCATCAAGGGGTACACACATATTACAATCCTATTAGATAAATTATTGAAGAAAAATGTTAAATTTCAGTGGATTGAGGAATGCCAAAAGATCCTAGATACACTGAAAGTTGTCAACTACAAAAAGAACTATACCGCCACAGACTGTGAAGGATTGGCAATGGTGTATGAAGTATAGAAGTTCAGGCATTATTTGATGGGTTTGTGGTTTAATATGCACACTAACCATTATGCACTTCCATATTTGGTCAAAAATCCAATGTTGGGGGGTATGATATGCATATGGTTATTTCTCTTTTAGGAGTACGATTTTGAAGTTGTGGTAAAGCCAGGAAAGTTGAACTCAAGACCTGATCATTTGTCATGAATATAAATAGGAGAAGATGGAGGGAATGTATATGACAGTCCACCAAAAGTGCACCTATTCGCAATTCAGATGGTTGCTGACTATTTCTCATAAATCAGGTAGTTCTTTAGTACTAGTGTGGCTCCACCGGAGCATACGACTACACAGAAGAAGCAACTTGTAGTTAAGGAAGCAGACTACTAGTTGATAGTAGAAAGTTTCTATAAGTTAAGTGCAAATGGAATCATGCGATGATGTGTGGTAGAATTTGAAAGACCCACAATATTAAAGGAGGCCCATGAAGGATTTGTGGGAGGCCATTATGCGGGGAAATCAACTGCGTAGAAGATTTTGCATGCATGTCTTTGGTGGCCTATCCTACATAATGATGCATAGGGATACTGTTACACATGCGATGTCTACCAGTGGGTGGGGAAGCCATTAAGGAGGGATGATATTCCCTTGATGCCCCAAGTAACATTTCAGTCGTTTGATAAAATGGGTAATGGATTCCATTGGGTTGATTAACCCACCTACGAAATGATCAAGAGCAATATACATTATCACGATAATAGATTATGTCACAAGATGGGAGAAAGCGGAACCCATGATGGATTACAAATAATTGTGCAATTGTTATTTGAGAACGTTGTAACAAGGTTTGGATTCCCAAGAATCCAGATGAGTGATCACTGGAGACATTTTTTAAATCAAACCATTGTTTCATTAACAAAAGAATTGCAGATTTATCATTAGAAGAGTACCCCTTATCACCCTCAAGCTGTTAAGATTAAATAATCCTCCCTTGTCCATATATAGTCTATTTGATCAGTTTTCCTCACTTAGGGGGGCATTATTACTATACCGGAGTATGGGGAACACATATAGAGGTTGACTGCCACTTATTGCATGTTCATGCATGAATTTAGGTGCCTTTGAGACCAATCCCTAAATTATAGGAGACACTTTGAGTGCCACCAGCAGCCTCCATCAGCTGGTCATGGTTGGTAAGAAGTCATGCTAAGTTAGTCTCTAGTTACATTTAGTTGGATCACTCTCAGTTAGTCTAGCTCCAGTTTTGCATGGTTGCATGGGGAAGTGGCTCCTTTTTCCGCCCACCTCATCAGTTTAACTGGTTTAACTAGTTTAACTGATTGTCGAACTGATTTAGACATCAGGAGTTAGACTAATGGCTCCCATGTAGTGATTTAGACACTCCTACTTATCTATTCAGTTTGTAGATTCGTATCCTATCCACATGATTCAAATTATCCTTATTGTAACACTATTGTATTACTATTGGATTAATGAATATTAATTTCGTAATTTACTAATCAATTCTCATCAGCTTTATCTGAAATTGTCTTGTTCAGTGTACATTGTTCTTACTATTCCAGTGCATAATTCTACCTGTCAATTGCTCTCATTTTCTATAGATTAATGGTTCAATAATTTAACATGGTATCAGAGCCTTGTTCAGGCTAGCAGGAAGTCTTGTCTGATCTCCATTGTACACCAGAAGCAGCCGAGTTTCCACATAAATTCTGGAATGACAGCCTTGCTCTCTCTGAATTCTGTTCAGAGAATTCTATCCAGGAGTGATGGACTCTGAGAACATGTACATGTCAAGGTGGAAAGGCTTGAATCTGACATTATTGTGAAATGATTTTGGTTTTGCAGTGATATTTGCAGGTACCTGCGTAGCTTCTTGAGTAATTGATTGTTTCAACATACAAAAAGATGGATTCTTAAGCTCTCGTACCCCGAATACTTACACCTTTCAACTATTTAGATGGGAGGGCAGATATGCAGGTAGCCTTGCGCAAGATTGGCTTGTATAGGATGACTATGGCAGAGAAAATGAGCCCCAACAATATGCTTAGAAGAACAAATTTTTGAATCGGCTTGATGAGGCTTTCGGCTTCATGTGTACTCATATCTCCCGGGATCTTTTTTTCCACCTTGAGGGACTTAGGACTCCAAAGGAAGCTTTGGATAATCTTGAATCTTTGTTTGGAAAACAATATGAGATTTGAGGGCACATATTGGAGAAAGAGCTCATAGCTTTACAACCCAACAGTTTTGAATCTATTCAACAATTCTTCACAAAGTATAAGTCTCTTGTACTGCAATGCAAACAATGTGGATTGGAGAGGAAAAATGTGCAACTTGTGTTGTCCGTGCTTAACAAAATTGGTTATGAGTACTCATTCTTTGTCTCTACATTCCATTCCGGAAGTGCTTCCATCCCCAATTGGAAGATGCCTTCTCTAGATGCTTTTGTTGAGTCCTTAATACAAGAGCAAGATAAATTGGTTCAAATGGGAGTGATTCAAACCTCCAAGAATTAGTCACTCTTGATGTTAGACTCAAAAAATGCACAAGACAAAGGGAAGCACAAAGGGAAGGAGCCCAAATCCATCGATTCGAAGACAAAGGAGAATCAGGAATATTCTGAAGGAACCTCGAGTTCCAAGAAAAAGAAGAAATTCGAGAAGACTATATGTCCATACCGTATGAGAGGCTTTCATCTTGAAAGTCAATGCATGAAGAAGACAATCGACTAGCTATCAACACTCCTTGGACAGAACAATATTGCCCTTCCATAAGGAGTAAAGAAGTATAATGCTGGACAACCAACAGAAGATCACGAGACATGCCATGCCTTGAAGGCAGACTTTACTAAGTCAAAAGCTTACTTGATTGATTATGGAGCATCCAACAACATGGTTGCCTCGAAGGAATCCTTCTCCACTCTCACTCTATGAAGAGGACCTAACATTCACATGGGAGATGACTCCCAAATACCAACTGTTGGGAGAGGTTCTGTTAAAATCCAACATGGTAGTTCAATAATTTTCTCTATGTTCCCTCTCTTGCAGAAAATATGTTTTTTGTTTATAAAATGACCCATATAGGATCTCCCAAGAGAGTTACATTTGACTCTGACTCAGTTGAAATCACAGAAAAAACTATTGGAAATCTCATAGAGAAAGGGTTTGCTAACCATGCCTCAAAGGCATTTGAATTATCCCATTTCCTGCCTATTTCACATCCAACAACTTTATTGACTCATGTCAACAACACCGGCAAGCTATGACATTAGAGATTTGGGCATCTCAATTTCAAATATCTCCAACAACTCCATAATGACAAAATGGTTGAATGCTTGCCTCTCATCCAAACATTAGATGGAGTATGTCCTGATTGCTTGGTAGGTAAGCATCCATAGAAGAGGTATGAAGCTGGGAAGGCAAATAGAGCTACCTCTATACTTGATCTGATACATAGTGATGTTTCAGGAACTATGCCTACAATATCAAACAATGGTTCCAAGTATTTCCTTGCTTTTATTAATGATTGTTCAAGGTTTAGCTGGGTGTATTTCATGAAATAGAAATAAGAAGTATTTGGAATTTTTAAAGTTTTTAAAGCTTTGATTGAGAATAGTTTCAGGAAAAAGATCAAGTCCATTAGATCAGATAATGGAGGTGAATAAATTAAAATATATTTTCATCATTATTGTGAAACAGAGGGGATTCGAATGGAACACTCAATTCCATACATACCACAACAAAATGGTGTGGTTGAGAGGAAAAATAGATCATTGAAGGAGATGGCAACATGGCTTCTCCAAGCCAAGAATCTACCTCTATCGCTTTGGGATGAAGCTGTAAACTATGCTTCATACATACAAAATAGAGTGCCTCATAAATTAGTGGTTAGGGCCACTCCATTCGAAGCACCGTATGGCCATAAGCCTAATGTCTATCACTTGATAGTTTTTTGTTCCAAAGCTTGGGCCATAATACCCATAGATAAGAGAAAGGCCTTCCAAGCCCAGAGTAGCGAATGCATATTGTTGGGAGATGTTGAGGATGCAAAATCATATAAGTTGATGGAACTTGCAACTAGGAAATGCTTCATAGAGCGAAGTGTTCAGTTTGAAGAAGATCAGTTGTTTGATCTACCACCATGTGAAGCACAAGAAGGTATAAACACTCTTCCATTTCCTTTTGATGATGATATTTTGTCACATGTTTCAGATTCAGATGAAGAGGAACAAGATAAACATGATCTTGATATTGAGGTTGTACCTCATGAGAATCTAGATCCAAATCTAGCTCCCATCCCAAATATGCGGCCTAAGCCTAAATGGGCCCAAAATCTCATTGAAGCGGCTGAGGATGGTGTTTGGAATACATAAGACAAATGAGAACAAGGTCCTAGTATCAGAATGAGCATGTTTCACTTTCTCACACAGATTCCCTCTCTATAGAATGGTGCAACAAGTTTCTAGGAAAGTGCTACTTGATGATATCGAATGATCAACCATTTGGCCCACAGAAGAATGAAATTGACACTACAACAAAATTTGGATTTAGCATCGAATTTAGCGCCAAATTTTAGTGTAATTTTTTCCCAATTATGGTGAACAATCCGGCACTAAGCCTGGCGCCATTGTACATTTTCATAAAACGTCGTCTATTGCATCTTTTTTTGCGTCATTTTTAACATCCATTTTTGCGCCCAATGTTTTACATCTTTTGTTACGCCTTTATTTGCGCCCAATTGTGCAACTTATATTGCATCTTTTTTTGTGTCCTTTGTTACATCCTTGTTTGCACCCAATTTCACACTCAGTTTTGCATAAAATTATGTGTCCAATTATGCATCTACGTTTGCATCCAATTTTCAGACCAATATTGCGTCTAGTTTTGCATCCAATTTTACTTATAATGCTGCATCCCCATTTGCATCTAATTTTGTATCTTGTTTTACGTCTTTTTTTGTATCCATGTTTGTGCCTAATGTTTCATCTCGTTTTAGGTCTTATTTTGCATCTAGGTTTGCACCTAGTGTTGCATCCTGGTTGATGTCTTTTTTTGCATCTATGTTTGAGCCCAATGTTGCACCCTGTGTTGCGCCTAGTTTTGCGCCATGTTTGTATCTAATATTGCATCTAGTTTTGTGTCCAATTTTGCATCCAATCTTGCATTCAATATTACTTCTAGTTTTACATCCAATGTTTTGTCCCATCTTGCATCCAATATTGTGTCTCGTCTTAAGTTTTTGTTTGCACCAAGTGTTGCTTCCAGTTTTGCACCTGGTCTTATGCCTGGTTTTATGTCCATCGATACGCCATATTTTGTGCTCAATTTAATGTCCAATTTACGTCTAGTTAGGAGTCCACTTTTGCATCTATTGTTGCGTCTAGTTTTGGACCTGGTATTGCATCTAGTTTTGAGTCATTAATTGTGTCTCGTGTTGAGTCTCTTTTTGCATGCAATTTTGCGTTTAGCGTGACATCCATTTTTGTGTCCACATTTGCGTCTGACATAAGGTCGACTTTTGCATCCAATTTTGTGTTTGGTGTGACGTCCAATTTTACATCCTGTTTTGCATTTAGTGTTGCATCTAATATTATCCATATTGCACTACTACATTTTTTACCTTTAGAAATACATTGCAATGTCATTAGGGCATGGAGGAATCGAACCACCAACTTCCTGCTTGTAAAGCAAGCGCTCTTCCAGTGAGCTAACACCCTTTAAAAATCGAGAAGGGGAACAATATTAACAACAAAATATCCTAAACAATTACACAATCTATTAAAGTGGACTGCAAAAGGGTCTTAAACAACAACATAATGTATTGATGCATACTTAATAACCTAAACTTGATATGGACAAAGAATAATGGATGTGTTTAAGAAATAGTTGTAGAATCCAATTGAGGATGCGTGTTTCTACATAAATGTTGTTATTCATTGATGATGTGATTTTGTTCAGCAATAGGATGGTAAGAGAAGAACTCATGAATGGTTACTAGAAGAAGATGCCTACTATGTGCATCATATATGATATAATGAATATTTTAACAATGAACACCAACAAAGACAATTTATATTATGTGCATTATTTATAATCTCAAAATTAGTAAGATGTCAATTGGGAAAAGCATCATACCGGTTTCCACAATTGATAAGGCCACAAGGAGGTAGATGAAGTTGAGGGGTTTCTCATCTTACTAATGATTGTTCCATCAAGAGATTATGAAGGGGCATTCCATCACTTCATCAAGTTATTAATTATTGTCAATTTATTCTATAATAGAAACCACATGAAACAAGAAGAGTGCACTTGGGATGACAGATTATCAACATTTACCAATATTAACTCTGCCTATAAAAGTTCTACTCACAGTGTTATATTGTATTTAGTTTTCACTAGCCCGTGACCCCATTTTCCTGACAACTCTATCTTTACCATTAGTTACTTTGCATATATAGTGTTTTAATAATGGTGTAAATTTTTGGAAGGATCCACTAGCATACTCATGAAACTCAAACTCATTGTTACCCTTCCATTTCAACATTTCCTATAATTTATGGTTGTGTAGACTTCAACCTTTGTTTCATTTTCATTTATAAACTACAAGCATGACACATCTCATCCATACTAGGATTTAGACTTCACCTTGTTTCTCTCAGTACGAAAACGACAAAAAAACCAGTTCATTCTTTCTATTACTCACGTTTTCTTTTCAGACACCCCACCCCACCTACTTTAATTGTTGTTGGAAGCTATTACTAAAAGTATCAAATTCCTAAACCATATGTTGGCATTCTCCTTTATCCTTCTTTTTCTATCATTTGACTTGAATTTTTAACATTACCATTAATAATTTCAAGATGTTCGAGTGATTCCAACCTCATTGAAATTAATATGAAGAAAGTAGAAATACATATCCCATTCATAATTCAGCAGACCAGATAAGGCCCACAAAATGTCATACTTTTAACCATGTTAACAGAGAGCCAAGTTCATAGCTCCTTGTGCAAAATTTAGAAGAGCTTACAAATACCAAAAGAAACTCTTAAATAGTACCATTGACAATTTCTCAATAATTAGGGGCCATTAATATAATTTCTTTCTTTCTTTGGCATATACTATTTGACATGTATAGCCAAGATTTTGCATCTCAATAGTGAATGGTTCTCTTGGAAAAGCCCCAGTAAGGTCACAAATCATGACATCCATATCTACCACATTCTATCGAGATGCCTTTCTATTCTAAAACCTTGCCTAGAAGTCACTTCTTAAAGGATAATTTACTTGGAAAAATATAAACATAAGCCTTTCAGCTTATCACACATAAACTTTAATGCACCATAATCCAAAATAACAATATAGTTGTTGTTCTTTAACTCAATATGGTCTAAGATGTCATATATCATTGAAATTTTGAAAGAACGTTTTTCACAATGAGCACATTACTATAGTTAAACATTATTTGACACAAATAAAGTATTGACCTTCGATTTTTCGAAACCAACATAATGCCCCTTGTATTTTATTACTTTCCTTGTGAAAGAGCTTATTCTAGTATTGTGATCTCTATAGAAGTATTTAGCATAAGTATGGTAGATATGAGTAATTTCCTCATATTTGATTACACATTACACATGCTCATTCCAATTACACCACTGGGATTACTTAACCATAATAACCGGTATATGATTAATATGGATCTACTTAGCTTCATTGATACCAAGCTACCTATACTAATAAGATAGTGGTATAGTTAAAGCACATCATGTATTGTATTAAGTGTAATATCACATATTATAAACAAGTGGTTAAGCTAATATGATACTGCTTATTTCACTAATCAAGCTTCATGTGCTAGAATTGATCCCATGCATATGAGTTACTTACACTATCATAACAAGCATTGATTGATACATATAACATATGATTTTCTAATATCAACCATGCATATGAGTTACTTACAAAATCATAACAAGCATTGATTGATACATATAACATATGAGTTTCTAATATCAATTATTATGAAAAAAATTGATCATGTTCATTAACTTGCAAGCACCTATATTATGGGAATAGAGTAGTATCACATAAACCAATAAGAATATCCCACAAAAGTAATCATGAAAGTAAGAACATATGGTATTCCTTATCTTTAATTATGATGATAAAACATGATAACCTGAAAAAAATGATCATTTTCATTAACTTGCAATCACCTATATTATGGGAATAGAGTAGTATCACATAAACCAATAAGAATAGCCCGCAAAAATAATCATGAAAGCAAGAACATATGGTATTCCTTATCCTTAATTATGATGATAAAGCATGATAACCTAATCATTAGGTAAAGATTAGAATGTGTAATTATGATATCTCCCTAATCAATGCTATCACTACATGTTCCTACTTCTAACTATAACTATGATCCTAACTTTATCATGTTGGTACATATGCTCATATTCCTTGTAATCACCTTTCCTTCAGCTGCATGTATTTGAATATTCAATAGAACCTGTTTGAAATCGATCAAGGGAGTTATACTAGTCATATATTAATAAAGTAAAACCTATTTGAAATCAATCAAGGGAGTTATACTTGTCATATATTAATAAAGTAAAACCTGTTTGAAATCAATCAAGGGAGTTATACTAGTCTTATATTAATAAAGTAAAAGGATCAACCCCCTGATATCGGAAAGCAAATCAAGGGAGACACTTTTTAAGGATTGAACCCTGGTGGCTGCGGAAACAAAGTTTCACCCATCCAGGTGAGCTACCACATCGTGGCAGTTATACTAGTAATATCAGAAATATTAACACATCTAGTATTCATCGTACAGGGTAAACTAAGTCTATGTATCTTAGCTTCATGTTAGTTGTTCCCATAGATTAGGACATAAAACCTTAAATATAAGTGGGTACTAATAGTATTGATAAATAGAATGGGTTTAGTACTAGGTGATAATCATTCAGAAGAGCTTAGCTAAAATGCGTCATTACCCTTTTAAATCACTTTCCATGTTATGTTGAAACCAATGATCTAACTGTAATACTAGTTATACATGCTTATAGAGATATAAGTGTAATTGATCTACTTATCCTAACCAATCAGTCTAAGCAAATCTGTAATCAAATATGATAAGTGGTATGTACACAAGCTAATCAATTGCAACACTGATTAGTGATAAAGCTTGGTAGTATAACTAAGCATATGAGTGAGTACAATAAATATGGATATTGCTATGAGTGTAATCAGTATAAAAAGATATACCTACAAGTGATAAAAAGGTACTAGTTATGGGAATGCTTATGTGGGTTAAATAAATACCAATATAGCTAATAAGTATTAGTTCCATGGTATTTAGACTACTAGATACTCTGAATACTGGTGGTTAATCATATATGAAATTTAAGTTATTTTAATCTACTTGGTTGTCTGAGCTCATACCTAATACTCATATCAAACGTGATGAAATCTCTTATCACAACTACTAGTAACTAAGTGTGATTATAGATATGTTGTTTCCATAATTAACAATAATGATATGTTTAGCCTAGTATGCACACTATCTCTATTTATTTAGGTTAATGTGGTTACAAATATTATACTCTCTAGAGTCATTATGCTTCTAGGGAGGGGGCATTCATGTTGAACCTTATTGCGTACTAGATCGCAAGGTTCTCCAGCTTAGGAACCAAACTATTGATTAGGTGAAGGTCCAATGGGACCGTTATATTCTATTGTACAGGTATTCTTTTGTTTCATTGCAGTTTTTCCTTTTTGTTATGATATTGACCAGCCCCAACACTGAGATCTGTGTTTTCTGTTTTCTGTTTAGGACCTTACTTTGGAGAATTTAGCAAGTATATATGATCTTGTTGATCAGTAGCCTGCAATAGATAGGTTATAGTCATACTATTTGAAAGGCAATAATGCTAGCTCTTACTTCAGGTATAAGTAGTATATTTATATATGAGTACTTAGTAACGCGACATATCATCAGATGCTTCTAGCCTTGTACTTCATGTTGTTAGCAATAGCTCAATTAAGCCAAATGATAGTATGACTACTAGTTAGATACTGTCTAGCTTGTTCTATGATGTCAGGCTCATTAATACGAGCTATGGCTCTTAAGCACGAAAATGAGTAATTACAGCCTGTGCACGTAATTGTTTATTCTTCTACCTAGCAGGATTGGCGTAATCAATGTAAGGTCTTACGCTAGCTCTACTATATATACAGAGTAGTACATGTTAAGCTTGCTAAGAGTAATAATCTAGCTTGTTTATACTCTGGACTAGACCTTGTAATTCCACATTAAATACTCTGTAACTTTTCCAGAAACCCGGATTATGTAATCTTGTCCTGCTTAATTCGGCGTATCTATTTAAACATGCTCAATAAGCATTACTAGTAAGTCATTGTCATTTATGTTCCACATCAGCTGAATACGTTATTCCAATAATAGGTGAGTAAGCTTGTACAATGATTAACAGGTCTTACCATGGCTTAGCTTAAGAAACACGTATTCATTATGTACTCTAAGATTATAGATGCTCAAGCTTAATTACTCTAAGCTCTAGTATCATAGCACCAACTAGGTTCGTAATTACCACCTGAGAAAACGAGCTTTTCCATAGTCCATGTAATTAAGCATAGGGATTTATACATGTTATATGCAGTAGCTAGACGCCTCATAAGCTAGTATATATGATCTTGTTGATTCATATCATGCAACTTCTTTGGGTCATATGTGTGTTATGTACTTTCAGGAGCACCATGAACAGATGTCTAACATGTATGGGTAAGGAAAAATTCTACATAACTGAACAATTACAGTGAGCTAGGAACTTTTTCAGTATCTATCTAAATTTTTATTATCAATTTTATGTGTAGCTACCCTTCCCTTGTAGAACGGTTACTACCAGAGATACATGATTACTTATTTAGAATACTAAGGCCGCATCCTTATATTCCATCATTATAAAGGAAGTCGTGATCATTTTGATTGGCTTCTGTGGATGGTCTCATCTTCCTGGAGAACTACTGCAGAGAGAGGTATTTTCAAGGTGTTTCTCAGCATTGCCAAGATTACTGCTAGTTATGTAGGATGCAACGATTTGTCAAGAGAAGTTGAAGTGAAATGATTGCAAGATGTCAATTGACTGAGACATTTTCATATCTTTTCAAAATGATCCAGAATTTTGAAGTCGAAGATGAGCCATCAATTGATATTAGATGGTTTCTCAATTTAGTTGTGTATCTCATCTAAAATTTAGTTCTGTATCTCATTTAACACTTGCAATTTTTTTTAATTTTTTTTAATTTTTCTGTTAACAGATGCTTTTGACATTTCTACTTTGTTGTATTTCAGCAGTGTTCGAATATCAGTCTACTCGTCAGGTTAAATTGCAGGTGCAAGTCCTGCGTGATTATGACATAAGAGTATGCACTTAGCCAAATGAAAAATAGTTGTTATTACTGATTCAGATTTTTACTTAGCCAAATGAAAAATAGTTGTTATTACTGATTCATATTTTTAAGGGTCATCGTATTGATAAAAATAGGTAGCTTGTGGGCCTGACGAATTCGGGCCAATTGTGTAATACTCTTGGAGCATAATGGGGGAGACACCTATTGGTCCTTGTTCCAAATTCTTTGCTAGGGAAATTGATTGTATGGCCATTTTCCAGAAAGCAATCCTTGCGTTTTTAAGTTGGATGATACCCTCATTCGTGCTTTTGGTTTCGAAACTAGGGCCTTTAACTTTTAGACCGTCTCTTAGACCTTCACCTCTACTTTTGGTGGTTCTGATTTAATAAGTTCAATTGGTAAATATCTGACCTTTACGCCCATATTCATTGCTTCTCCGGATGGACATCGATATTCACTCTTTCTGGTCTACGACCCATTTTAGTCTGCCACTTCATCCGGGTGGACAGTAAGATTCAGTATTTCTGGCTGGCGAGCATGTTGGCAAGTGATATAGATCTTGTTAGATCCGGGTGCACTAATACAGGTGGGATTGGCCATTGGCCAAATCACGGGTGCATTCGTAGCCCTGCGGGGTCAACTTTATGCCCAGCCAGTAGATGCATGCGTATTCACATACCCCATGATAGAGGTGCTTCCCGAGGTGTCGATATCTCTGCATCGACATTTTCTTAGTTGGATTGACTTGATGTCTAGCAAGTTCGTCTTCTTTTAGTTTGGTAAATAGGTTGGCTGTTACACCATTGATTGCTTGATGGGTTCTCGCACGAAGAGATGTCCCTGCGATACCTAAAGCTTTATTTATTGAGATGAGAGTTGCTGGTCAAAAGACTAAGCAAGGTTCTCGGTGAGGGAGAGGTCCTTTCAGAACTCAGACTGGTCTGATTCACTGCAGTGAAATGTATGCAAGAAGCGAAATGGTCCTCCAAAATAAGTTGTGGGTAAGGTTTATCCAGATCTGGAACGATGGAAATAAGACAGAAACAATTTCCATCGAAAAACACAAACTTGCATCTATCGCTTGGGTTTAAACAAAAAAAAACATGAACTTGCATCTAAGCGTTTAAACACTAATATATGTTACAGGGTTTGATTTCTCGTGTAGGGTTTCAGAGAACCAGGTTTTTCAATTCTAGGATTAAGAAGAAAATATCAGCACATATTGGGCAATCAAAACAGATGCCCATAGCCATTGCAATCGACGCAATGGAAATGAAACCCTCTGAAAATATATAAACATTCACACAAACCCTTAGATGACAATAATCGGGTATTAAAACAGGGGACACAAGAAGTATATAATTTGATGTGGCAAATGAAAATAACATAAAAAATATACATGGCATACATCAAATAAGGGAAGGCACAATGGAAATGAAACCCTCTGAAAATATATAAACATTCATACAAACCCTTAGACGACAATAATCGGGTATTAAAACAGGGGGCACAAGAAGTATATAATTTGATGTGGCAAATGAAAATAACAGCAGCAACATACATGGCATACATCAAATAAGGGAAAACAAATGGGGATGAAAAATAGACTGGCGTACCTTAGTGGGCCATGCCGAAAATCCCTTGACCTTGGCGAGCACAAGATCCGGTGTAACTTAGCGGGCCATGCCAAAAATCCCTTGACCTTGGCGAGCACAAGATATCTGAGCCTCCATTTTTGCCTCCTCGTCTTTTAACTGGTGCCGTGTCATAAAAACCCTGATGACAACGGTAAATGTAAACAATAGTGTCAATGCCTGATGACAATTGGGTACCTGTTAAATTATCACAGTGGCAATAGTTTTGTGGCTCCTGAAGAAATGGGCTCACGATGGAATCCGTTGGCAGCAGGTTTCGACCTTGGCTTAAATGGGAGCAGCAATGGGTTCACCACCACTAGAAACAGAGGTTGTGGGGGAAGCAACAAAGATAGCAGCATAAAAGGTGGTTTACCAAGTTACGGTAGCATATCCAGCTATATAGTTTGTAGCCTGGGTTGATTAAGCACCCATTTTAGATCCTTGAGCTGTAGATAAAGATCTGGAGCTCACAGCATGCTCCCTAGTTTGAGTGTTCACGACAGTGTCCTTTCCAAATCGAGGCAACATGTTTCGACCTTTGTATCTGTGGCAGTAATAATTAATCGAAAGCTAAAGAATAAAGAACGGAACATCCCGAATATTGGGATGGATTTTAATAATTTTGAGGGTCCGCTCAATCTCGACAAAAATGAAACCACCACGCCAACGGCCATGGCCATGGCCATTCATTACCAAATAGATTTGTTGTTCTTTTGTTTTTTATAATTTTAATTTGTATAATTAAATAATATGTTTATATTTAATTATATTAAATCATATAACATATCAATTATATATATTTATTTATAGTAAATATTTTATCATATGAATTACAGTAATATATTTATATTAATTATATATCATTATTATATTTACATATTTTACCATTATTAAGGTGAAAGTAGTTTATATATCATAAAGGTGTTTATATAATATTTACATATTTTACAAATTATATTAAGTATTGTATTTACATTTATTACAAGTATAGTATGGATGGACTATGAATGTATGGATTGTAACATATTTTCCTAAAATGAAACATGTTTTGTTGGGAGAAAGAAAATGGGAACAATTTCCATATTATGTTTCTCTTGTGGTTTGAATTTTGTACTTTGGTGGGGTGTTTTAAAATAATCCAGCCTCTTATGTTTGTGCTTCCACTTTGGGATGGGGTGTTTCTGCTTGTGCTAACCTTTATTTTAATGTTTTTTGTTTTCTTATGGAGGATATGTCCCACTTTGACATAGCCAAAAGCATACAAATGAGTGATAGACCGGTGTGATTTCCTTCCAGCGGTCTGATTGTGCATTAGTTTAGGTACAATGGAATATAACGCCCAAGTTGATATATTTACACCATCAAATTCGACCATACAAATAGATGATATTTATTATAGTGTTGGGACAAAGCATTTGATAGAGTTTCGCCCCCCTTACTAAGAGAATGGATAGAGGTTTCCTGGCTATAGACCTACTGCTCCCCTTTTTCCTTTTTCTACCATTTCAATGGGACTAATATTTCTTTACCATTTGGTCATGCAATCCCAAAACCTATAATTCATTCAAATATCTAGATTCCATTAGATTCACGCAAAAGGTTCATGTGTGGGTCTATCGAAGGAGATTCCATTGACGAGTGTTTAAAATTACTGTTTATGTATGGGCTAGCGGAGTAATTGTTACGGAGAGAAATTCCTATGGCTTGGGGTACCACAACAGACAGCTAGACTCCAGAAATCAATCTTCTCCAATATGCAATAGAAATAAACAATCT
>LPNX010787469.1:264930-319023 GCA_001517045.1 Pseudotsuga menziesii
CCACTATAACAGTAATCCAAGTGGCTCACTCAGAAGGGGACATTACACCTTTTGTCTTGGAAGAGAAGACAACAACCTTATTTATGTATGTACCCAATCTTTGAATACCAAGTCAAAAGGTTGTTAGAGTTTCCTCATGTAATAATGGAAGCATGGAGGAATGTTCATGTATGATAGGGTCAGAATAAGAGTTAGTCTTGGGAAGTTTGTCTTTCCCATTTGGTTATGTAATCCCAAAGCCTATAATTCATTCAAAGATCTATATTCTATTCGATTCACGCAAAAGTTTTGTCATGTCCCCTCTCGTCAATCTAGTGCGATGGAGAGGATGCAACGCTATAGCCGGGCATCTAGCCCCATGAACATAAGAAAAATGCAACATGATGGAATTAGCTGGACGCAATCGATAGAATAAAGAATGGAACACCAATTGCAAGTGAAGATTGCGTCGGAGTTTAAAAATTTTGACAACCCGCTCAATATCGACCCAACCAATTTATATCCCAAGATTTAACATCTCCACCCTCCCATTGATATATAATTTCTTCTTTGTCGTGTTCATGTACAAACAATAGGGAGTTTAATCCCCTCCCTCCCGACCACATAGGCTTTCATCTCTTCTTCTTAAAGTTCTATTTTCTTTTATTTTTAAAACTAATGAGAAAAAAAGAAAAAGGTAAAAATTTAACAAAATAGATTTAAGAAAATTAGCAAAGAAATCGATTGCTATATGGATGTCTAATGTGTTGTTATGGGACCTAGTTTATAATGTCATCTCTATGTGGAAAATATTTGGCTTACAAGCAAGGATGGTCATTTCAAGCTCTATGCGACCAAGAAAAATTATCATTGATTGGGCCATATTATCAAGTCAAAACATAACATCTAAGTCTAAGGGGCTCATGGGTCATGTGTGATGCCCTAGACCACCTCAAAGGCCCTATATACTACATAGATAATATTTATCCAATGAGTAAGATATGTCGGTCATCTTGAGGTTTGACACACCAAGTATGGATTTCAGTCCCTAGGCCATGATTTGATGTGAAAATAGTTATTGGGCCAAAAAAAAATTCCTTAATGCTCATGAACTATGTTTGGGGCCTTAGGCCACCACAAAGCCCTATCATTAGAGGAAATTTGGGGTCTAAAATGGGCCTTATAAGAAAACGTGCCAAAATAAGTTTTTGTGAGTTGGAATTCAAGAACCAATAGAATTTCAATAAAATAAGTCAACCATAATGGTTGAATTGACATATTTGTCATTAAAAAAAACTACTTTTTTTGTTCGTATTTTCGACATATCTCATTGTTTTTTTACTCAAATTTCGATCGGGAGATCCCGTTGGATGCGGAATTTGATTATGCATCCAACGAGTACCCACACTACATAAATTTGACGGACCCTGCTACCCCAAAAACAAGAAATACCTGGAAAAACGTGATGATGATGTCATCATCACATTTTTCCAGGTATTTCTTGTTTTTCGGGTAGCGGGGTCCATCAAAAGTATGCAGTGTGGGTACTCATTGGATGCAGAATCAAATTCCGCATCCAACGAACTCTCCTGATCGAAATTTGAGTAAAAACACAGGGAGATATGTCGAAAATACGAACACAAAAAGTAGTTTTTTTCTTTCTTCCTCCAAAATTAATCAATATTATTTTATTATTTAACTATTATTTTATTATTTTAACTATTATTTTATTATTTTCCTTAGGAGGCCCATTTTAGACCCCAAAATTCCTCTGATGAAAGGGAATATTTGCATGTGAGAAAGATATAGTACCTCTTTTATGAATTTTGGTTAACCATGGATATTTTTTGTAACTTAAGCAATGGCAAGGTCAAAAGACATAGCCTTAGACCATAACATTTTCATTTGGCCTATAAGCAAAATATGGTCGTAGAAGATTCTACACAGGGTGTAACAGAGAAATATGAAAATACAACAACGATGGAGAATCCTTTGCATTTGTTCTTAGAAATCATGCTACCTGACATCAAATTATAAAGAAGCAACATGAGTTGATTCAATACCCAATTCTTTCCATCTCCAGTATTTTGATTCAATCCCAAATTCTCTCTATCTTCAATGATCCTATTGAAGGAAAATGCACTGATTTCTTTAACGAAATGTGGAAGCTGGAAGCTGGGAGGTCATCCAAAGGCTCCATGAGAAAGCATTAACATGACTGGTACTTGAGTAATAGGTTGTTCGAGCATCTGTTGTTATAAAGCCAAAGCTTCACAGTGTTGCACGCCCGATCCGTTAGTCCCTATAACAGAGCAGGCTGACCCGGTTCGTTCTCAACATCCAACGATCGTATGGATTTGGCCCCTTGTCCCCGTAATTTATGTACCCTCGTAGAGTTTGAGGTATGGATACTCAGATTAGGTCTCCTTGTTGGGTCTTATCCTAGCTAGTCCTAATTAGTCAATCTATGTGAATCCCTCTCATAAAACATAGCTGTAAATGCCAATATGTAGTAATACAAAATCCAATCTCGAGATAGCGATCTAAATTTTGGTGACCTAGAATCAGTAGCACCACCAACACAGGTATATCTTATATAGTATCTGAGAGAGCAACATCTAAGATAGAGACAGTAGAGGCATCAACAACGGTAGAGCTCCTAGTTTACTTTGATCCATCCCCAAAAACCAAGCTTTGAACGGCCTGGACTGAGAATCAAGACACCCACGTTGCCAACTAGGCACCCTAAGAAGTCCTCATGGACGGAATAATATTAAATCCTCTCATGACCGAATTAAATCCTCTCATGGCCAAATTAGAGACGGACCAGACGAACCAAATTGATACTCATAACCTCGAATCCATAGATTGATTTAGCAGAAGCCCCTTTGGGAAATGGGTAGTTGTACATAGATCTATATTTGAAAAATCTTTCATTTTTTGCTTCTCCTCCCTATAAAACTTCATAGGTTTTAATCTATATTTTAATTTGTATAAAGTATAAGTAAATAATATGTGTATATATTTAATTATTTTAAATCACATAACATATGAACTATATATATTTATTTATATTAAATCTTTTAACATATGAACTATAGTAACATATTTATATTAATTATATATTATTATTATATTTACATATTTTACCATTATTAAGGTGAAAGAAATTTATATATCATAAGGGTGTTTATAAAATATTTACCTAATTTATAAATTCTATTAAGTATTATATTTATATTTCTTACAAGTATAGTATGGATGGACTATGAATGTATGTATTTTAACATAATTCCCTAAAACGAAGCATGATTTGTTGGGAGAAAGAAAATGGGAACAATTTCAATATTATGTTTCCCTAGTGGTTTGAATTTGTACTTTGGTGGGGTGTTTTAGAATAATCTCACTTGTTATGCATGCTTTAATTGGTAAACATATCCCATATGCCTTAAATCATGACGATGATGAACTAGATGACAATGACAGTGATGATGTTTTTGATGATGACGATTATGGAAATGATGATGACCATGATCATCATCGTCATCTTTGTCATTGTCATCATGATTATCACAATAGTCATCATCATCGGCATAATCATCATCCATATCATCATCGTCGCCATTGTCCTTGAGATCATCATCATAATCATTATTGGCATTTTCATCAGTTATTCATCATTACTTTTGGAATAAGAAATAGCATCTACCCAAAATATGTGATTAGTGGAAAAGGAACATGGAGGACACACACGATTTATGCATGACAAATAACAACTTATTTTTTAAGATGATCAACATCATCATTCTCATTGTATTCATCATCATTGTCATTGTCATCATCACCATCATCATTCTCATTGTATTCATCATCATTGTCATTGTCATCATCACCATCATCATCATTCATTTCATTGCCATCATAATCATCGGTGATTTCGTCATTGCCATTATCCTCATCATCATCATTCATTTCATTGCCATCATAATCATCGGTGATTTCGTCATTGCCATTATCCTCATTTTCATCATAATCGTCATCATCGTCATCACCATTGTCATCGTTCTCCTCATTATCAACAACATTATCATCATCATCATAACCATCCTCAATATCATAATCATTATCCTCATTTTCATCTTCAACATCTAGGTGTAAAACTGGATGCAAAATTGGATAAAAACATGGATGCAAAAAAGGATGCAAACATGGCTGCAACAAAAGTTGGTGCAAAAGTGGGCGCATAATGGGGTGCAGCAAAAATGGATGCAAAAGGTGGTGCAAAAGTCGATGCAAAAAATGATGCAATCATGGAAGCAAAACATGATGAAAAAAGTGTCGCAAAAGTGGATACAACCATGGATGTAAAATTGGATACAAAATTGGATGCAAAAGTCGATGCAACAAAAGTAGATGCAAAACTAGATGCAAAAGTGTCATAACACCCAACGTGAAACCCGACGCAAAAGTGGATGCAAAAATGGATGCATAAAGGGATGCAATAACTAATGTAAAATTGGATGCAAAAAAATATGCAAACGTGGATGCAAAAGTTGAAGCAAAAGTGGGTGTAAAAGTAAGCGCAAAAATGGGTGTGAATTGGGACGCGACAAAAGTGGATGCAATAGTATATGCAAAAAAAGATGTAAACATGGATGCAAAATGGGATGCAAAAATGGATGAAAATGTGGGTGCAAAAGTGGATGAAAAAATGGATGCAAAAGTGGATGCAAAAATGGCTAAAACAAAATGAGATGCAAAACTAGACTCAAAACATGATGTAAACTTTGATGCAAAACTTGGCACATAGAGGGATGCAAAAAAAGAAGGAGAAGTGGATGCAAAAGTGGATGTTAAAAATGATGCAAAAGTGAATGAAAAAAAGGGCGTAAAAGTTCAGGCAAACATGGGCGTAAAAGGGGGCACAACAAGAGTAGATGTACAAACTAGGTGCAAAATTAGGTGCAAAACTAGGCTCAAAACTTGTCGCAAAACCTAATGCAAAACCTGGTGCAAAACTCGGTGCAAATTACGTTGCAATTTGCACCAGATTTAGAGAAAGGACACAAAAAATGCTTAAAATAGCACCAACCCGTTAAATTGCGCCATTTTGTCAAAAAATTGAAGAAAAATACACCGAAAGATGGTCTAGATGCAAAAAGAGACGCTAAATCCAGTTTTTGTTGTAGTGTGATCATTCAACTCCTCCTCCAGAAAGACAAAACACATACAACATCCATCAGATCAGAAGAACATTGAGAGGTTTACATGCACAACTTCAGGATGATGCTGCACAGAAGAACCATGCTGCTGCATAGTGCTGCAAATGGAAACAACATTTTTGCAAGTTATTACCCAAAGAGGAAGATTTTTCTCCTAAGTATAGCTTGCTTTTCTTGTTCCTACTTATTTTGAGGGGGGGGGGGGTCAGATGAGGTTTTCCCCATTTTCCTTAGTTTATTAAGCAATTTTATTTTTCATTAGATTGTATCGGTGAATTTTGGCCTAGTTTCTAGTGCCCAAAGTTGTCCAAGTCAAGATTAAGGGGTGGTGTTAGGATTAATAATCCTCCCTTGTCCATTTAACAATTTTACCCAATATGACAAGTTTTTAGCTTTGGATTCAATTGTTCACTGAGGATAAACAAGCGGACCAAATCAGCTTCCTTTAATTGCAGGTAAATCTACTCTCCCTTCTCCTTCTTTTCATCCATTCCAATTTTTTTTTTGTAAAAAAATTTATGGTTTTGAGCCGACCCTAAAAGGGTCACACATTACACACGGGTATGCCACTATGACAGTCGTGTACACGCGTTATACACATGACTTGCTCGAAAGAAACCTGCTTGTGACATACGAGATGATTAAAGAATAGTCACGTGTACTGCGCGATCTCTAAAAGATTGCAAAAGGGCCAAAATTGAAAGAAATCCTTGGGTTATAATGATCAATAATGGTCCATTGGCAGGTACAAGATGGTACTAGAATGGAGGGAAAGAGAGCACGAAGACATGGATCGAGAAGCTCTCCGAGATGCCTCAATGCTACAAGCTTTACGGCAATGTGGTTTGCTAAAGTTCTTCTGTACTTCTGGTATGAGGGCCAATGTTTGTTTACTTGAGCATTTGATCAGTTATTGGGATCATGACCTTGGTAATTTTGATCTTCAAGGGTAGATCTTGGAGGTAACAGTAGAAGACATTTACTTTATTACATGGTTGTGTCGCAGAGGTATGCCCATGAACCTTGAGGGTACAGCTAGGGGTGGTGACCCTATGACTATTCAGGACTATGTTGACACTTACTTCTCACTTGGCACTCAGAAGAAAGGATCGTGCATTCCTATTGTTCACATAAACAAATTTCCATTACAAGTAGTGGTAAGTACTATGGTGAGAGTTATTGGATCCTCTTCAATTCATCTAGCTACTCGAAACCAAATGAGGATTGTAGTGGGTGCATACAGGGTGTGGTTTTTAATTGGTGCTTGGATATGATTCCGATTATGAGGAAGCAACTCTCTGACTACAAGAGGACGCATAAAGAACTCCAGATACTATAGCACATTAGTAGCATTCTTCTTTGAGAGAGTGCCTACTATTAGCCCTATAGTAGCACTTCCACCATCATCTCCTCGCCAGCCTAGATTGACCAGGTGGGGAGAGCTATTCCTCCGTCAAGGTGGTGGAGGATCAGTTCAGAGTGTTTATGACGATGACTTTTATCTATGGTGGGAGCGACAAGTACCAGCTCTCGAGCAGTTTCTGTATGCCAGACTTGACTTCCGAGGAGACAATGAGCTATTCATCCTGCCAGGGGAGGCATGGGGACAGCTAGGTATTTTTATCTTTTTATGTTTATTTGATTTTTATGAATTTTAACCATAAAGATATATACATAGGTATAAGAGTTTTAATCCGTTTTTAAATGTTTAAATGCAAATATTGGACCTGTACACCCTTATGGGCACACTAGATCTTTTGTATGGCCCACACAAGATGGGACCAGAGTATCATCTGAGTTCTCGAGGTGAAGCTTTCCAGGCTAACCTAAGTGGTCCCTACTATGCGGATTGAGCAGATTCCCATTATGATGCAGGAGTTCGTAGTGGGGATTTCTACCACTTGGATACACTTACTGAGGTGGGTATCTAGGGTCGTTTTACATTACAGAGAGGCCCAGGAGGCAGCCACATCTGAGGAGGTTGACGAGTAGGCTTAGATCTTATCGGCATATTTATGGAATACGATCCTATTTTTATATATTTATACAGTTGTGCCAGGATCTTTGGATGAAGACTCGATCTATCTATGGACAAACTTTACACACACACACACACACATATTGCCTGGTTATTTACATGTGTCTCAAATGTATATGTTATGTCTATTTTACAAAATATGTGTTAAATGCCAATGTAGAATGTAGTTCGCATAAGCATTAGTGATTGTATTTATGTTTCATGGAATGTGATTAAATGAAATATAATCGAAAATTCTTTCACGTAATCTAACCTGCAAAAACTAATGTAACAAAGTAGGGTTTCACACCTGATAGTCCCCATTGAGTTGGGAAACCACGAGTTGAGAATCAAGTCTCACCTCCAACCAGGTAATTCCACATGACGTAGCATCCCATAGAAACTCAATGGCAGCCCTATACTTGGCCACATTATTAGAAGCAGGACCTAAGAAAGCACCTCCAGAGGTGACTAGCTGTCCTAAGGGTGAATAAATGACCCATGCGGCTGAAGCCAGGTTAGAAGTGTGGCAACTAGCTCCATATGCAAAACCTACGAACCACTTAGTAGACATCTGTAACAACCAACATATCGTATAAGAAATGCTAAGCAGGTAACTATTGTACATAAAATACAAGAAAAAACACCAAGCTTAGGTGTAGTACTTCTTCAGGTAGAGCCCATTTCTAGGCTCTGGCAGTTTATTTCCATCAAAATTAGTTAACTTATACACCCATTTTGTCAATAACTTTTACACGACGTAGGGACCTAACCACATGGAGTTGAATTTTCCCGCCCCAAGGGGTTGTTTGTCCTGATCCTAGAGAAAGACAAGTTCCCCACCAAAAAAAACCCTTGGCTTAATAGCTTTATCATATTGGTTTTTGACCCTATTCTTATTAGCCTCATTTGGTGTCAACGCATCTCTGCGTCGTTCATCTAACTCTTATAAGTGCAGCAAACATGCTTCTAGTTTTGTGGTGTCAGGGAGTACATGAATGGCTATCTTAACTGATGGAATTTCGCATTCGATCGGAGTGACTGCTTCCAGCTCGTGAATGAGTTGGAAAGGTGAAAAACCTGTGGCAGTCTTGACATTGGTTCGGTATGCCCAAAGTGTAGGATATAGCATGATATGCCAATTTGACCAACAAGCATTAATGGTGTGTTTTAAAATGGTCTTCAAGGTCTTATTGACTGCCTCTACTTGACCATTCGCTTGTGGGTTGAAGGAAGATGAGTGATCTTTCTTGAACCCTAGCATAGTAGTCAGCTTGGTCATCATACTATTCTGAAAGTGACTTCCATGGTTAGTGGCAATCTCTTTTGGAAAACCAAAACGAGCAATGATTTGGTTGAGCACGAAGAAAGTTGTTTTTTCTTCATCTGCTTCGAAGGTAGGCATTTCCTCTGCCCACTTAGTAAATGGTAATCAATAGCGACAATGACATATTTTCACCCCCTAGCTGAAACTGGGTTGCATGTCACATAATCCACCCCTCACTTAGTGAAGGGGCCCATCCCAATGATGAGAAAAAACGGAGCAGAATGTGACCACATTTTCCTGGTGTAGAGTTGTCATGGAAGACAGCGCTTGACTGCTTCCACACAATCTTTAAAGATCGTGGGCCAGAAATAACCGGCACATAAAATATTATGGGTCATTGCTAACCTAGATAAATGACCCCCACATGCTCCACTATGGGAATCATTTAGGACATGCTCAGCCTCCTTGTGGGTGAGGCATCGACGCAAACCATAATCTACCCTTCTACGATATAAAGTATCAACAATGATCGGGTAGTTTTTTGCATGTATATGCAGTTTACATTGCTCTTCCCTCGAGAAGGACATAGGACACCTCAAAGTCTGGAGATATATAAGGATATCTATGCACTAGGGATCAGAGGTAGAAATTATCTTCTTCAACCACTACAGTTTCTTCCATAGGAAATTTTGAGATAAGCTCCGCAAATACTAAGGACTTTTTGGATTTAGCAGACCGAAAATCTAAGTAAAAATCCTGAAGAATGACTATCCATTTATTGAATTTTCCCCTGATTAAGCGTCGGGACAAAACATATTGAAAAGGATTAACATCCACCACCATTGTAGTTGTCCTCAACAAAATGTAGTGATGCAACCTCTGAACAACATAAACAGTTGCTAATGCTAACTTCTCGATGTGGGAGTATCGAAGTCCGGTACAAAATAAGGCACGACTGAGGTAATAGACAACATGCTCTTGGAGCTTGTCGTCCTCCTGAACTAATACTACCCCAATGGTTGACTCTGACGCAACCATATACAATATAAAGTCTTTAGAGTAATCTGGTGGATGTAACAAAGGAGCTTGCAACAAAGCTTTCTTCAATGCCTCGAATGCAAGTTGTGCGGTTTCATCCCATACATATGGAGTGTCTTGCTTAAGCAAACACATGAAATGCTTCATTATCTTGGTATAGTTTACTATAAAATGTCAAAGGAAATTAGATTTCCCCTGCAGGCTCTGAAGTTTCCAGATAGAACGAGGAGGAGGCAGGGTTACAATGGCCTCAACTTTCAAAGGATCCACCTAAATTCCTTTATTCGACACTATAAACCCGAGTATCCTTCACAACTCAATGCAGAAAACACACTTGTGTGGATTCAAGTGTATTTTGTAATGTCTACATCGTTAAAAAATTAAGCGAAGGTGATTTAGATGGTCCTTCCTCTTATGAGAATGGGTAGGCAAACCATCAAGATACGACTCGACAATGTTCTTAATGTCATGGAAGGCAAAGTTCATTGCCCGTTGAAAGGTGGCCTCGACATTTTTCAAACAAAAGGGAATTTTGTTGTACGCAAAGGTAACCCATGGGAAATAAAAGCCATTTTTTGTTGGTCTTTTGACTTGATTTGGATTTAATTGTATCCAGAAAAACCATCCATAAACGAAAAAACTTCGTGGGCCTGCACAAGCATCAATAATTTGATCTATAAAGGGTGTGGAGTAGTTGTCCTAGGGACACACTTTATTTAGGTCACGAAAGTAAGTGCAAACACATTATGTCCCTTATTTTTTATCAATAGGAACGGGATTGGATACCCATTCCATCAAAGCAATCGAGTAGATAAAGACAGCTTTCAGCAACTTTTCCACTTCAGCCTTAACGGCTGTCACTTTACGCAGATTAACATGTCTAGTATTTTGTCGAACCGGTTTAGCATCAGGATAGGTTTAGATTTCATGTTCTATGATCGATGGATCTATGCCTGGAATCTCCTCATATGACTACGAAAACACGTCACAAAACTCCTTAAATAAGGCAGTATATGTAGCAATCCCCTGCGAAGAGTAGTTTGCACCAATATGCACATTTTCAACAACGTTAGGGTTTGTAGAGATCTTGATAGGAATGGCAACAAAAATATTTTCCATATTCCCCTCAACAAAAATTTCCTCCTTTGCCAAAGGATTAATCGGTAGATCAATATCTTCCACCAGTCTCACATGGAACTCCTGGTTTTCACTTCTACTCAGTTCTGGAAGAAAGTAGGATTTATGGTGAAGATCTTCGCATATCTTATCTCGTCCACTCATGGATTCCAAAATGGCTTCATCTGAAGGAAAACCCATCTCTAAGCAGTCATACGAATATAAAGAGTTTTCTTCCCAACTAGGAAGGTAAGATTCTTTCGACTCCTAAGAGACTAAAGAAGGAGCTGGGATAGAATCAACATTGGTGTTGACAACAGCTTGATAAGCCACTTCCACTACAGATAAGGGCACCTCAGGTTCATGACAGGAAGGAAGAACCCAAGACTCCGTTCTATCAATAACCATCACGATAGAATTCCCTACACTGGTATAACCTAAATAATTTATCTGGGTTGGGATATCAAATGTGACCACTAACGATGAACACATATGACCCCCCAGCTCTCATTAGTCGGTTTAGTCTGATCAATCAAAGGTAGAGTGGATTCATTAGTTTCCCTTCAGCCCTTCCGAGTGAAACTGAGTTGGTTAACAGTCATCAACTTCCCTTCATGTGGAAAAACCACCACCCGAAGAATGACCAAGGAAATCACACACATGGCATAAGTCCAACTTCTCCCTAGAAATAAGTTATAGTCCAAAGGAGCATCAATCACATCAACTTCAATAGACATTGATTTCCCTACCAACTTAATCTCAAAAGCTGGTAGGATACCATGCAGATGGAAAAACCTTTTGTCGAAAGCAGTAAGTAAGGTATTTGATGGAACTAGCTTCGGGGAACCTAAATCCTTCCAATAAGACATTGACATAACACATGTGGAAGCCCCTTCGTCAACAAATATCCGTTCAATGGTTTTTCTGCCATGGACAACATCTGCTGATAAAGCCACATGATACTGTAGGAAAATATTTACATCTGACAGATTGAACTTCGCCAAGAGGCTTGATGAATCCATACTGCCTAAAGCTACTAAGAGGGCATCCCACTAAGTAGTAAACTCTGTAACACTTCCAATGCAGAAAATGCATAAGGAGTTTGAGCCAAATTTTCCACCACAGAGTAGTTAGAAGCATCCCTAGAGTTAGGATTGTGAAATGCCTTTTTAAAGACACCTTTCGATATCTTAGGCATTGGATCAACAGGTTTCTCTATAGTGAGAGGGTTAGAAGTTTCAGTAGTTGTATTACCCTTCTTTGAAGCCTCCGCTTCATAATTCTTGTTTCTTGTATGGAGCAAGGTGCTTGATCATACCATATTGATATAGTTATGATTAGTAGGAGCACTAGGAGTGGCCCCGACTACATTAGAAATGGAATATGCATTCTGTCCTTGGGGAAATGGATCATTTAGGACAATCGGTTGTTGGTTTTTAAGCAACTTTTGAGATTGATCAATAAGAGGGCATTGATGTGTTAGGTGGTATCCTTGGCACAACTTGAAAGGAAACTTCACTTTCTTCTTATTCTTCTTAACCCGATCAACATTATTCGTGGGTTTTGGCTTGTTTTGATTTTCCTCACCCTTCTTCCCTTTCTTCTTTTTCCCACTGGGTTGCTAATTACCCTTCTGAGAAGATTGTACAAAAACATTTGCAGTTTGAGATGAGGGGGTGGAATCGTTTGTTGCCTCCACTGTAGACTGCTTCACTGACAACTCGTGGAGTTGCTTGGCAAGTGATTGTACAGTGGGAGAATTAACTGAACCAACCATACCATTGGCATGGGGTCCAGGCTTGGGTTTATTGGCACTATTGGTAGACCGTGGTGCCTCAGGTATAATCTTGTACAATATCCCAGATTCTGCATAAATCAAATCCATTTGCTAGGCCTTAAGGATAGCCTCTTCTTCTGTGGTTACGCCTGGAGTGGATACATCCTTAGAAATATAAGGTAGTAAAGACTTTAAGAACCACTCTAATAAGAACTCAAGGGGTATGGTGGCTTTTATAAGCCTCTTCCGTCTTCGCCACTCATGGATATGATCCGAGATGTGTGTGGCTTTATTTTCTCGAAATGTTGACATCAAATATTCACCGGCATCATACCGGATAAGAAGCTAGAAGTGAATGAGAAGCACAGTTGCTAAGTCCAAAAAACTCTCATATGTAGCAAACGGAAGTTTAATGTACCATTTCACCACAACATGATTCAAGGTTCTCTGGAACAACCTCAATCGAATTAAATCATTGTTTAGTGAGTTTGAAGAGCACCATAGGTGAAAAGTGGTTATATGGGCACTTGGATCTTCACCATCTTTTCCTTCAAACTTGGGAATATATGAAGTTAACTTAATACGAATAGGTGGCCATGTGGCATTATGCCACACTGAATCATTCGTTAACTTGGAAAAGTCTTGCAAGTTTAAAGTTGTTAGAAAGAGAAGTTTAGGCATAACCGGAGCTTAAAAATCTCAAGTATAGGAGGTAGAAGGAGCTGCCCCCTGGTTCCCAAACGAAAAGGTGGGGTTTCCCCCAGCCGCTGGTTGTGAATTAGTTGGATTACTTTTAAACAGATTCCACCCGAAAGCAAGTGGATTTCTTGTGTGTGGTGGATTATAAGTGGTTTGAACTGCTCCAAATGAAACTGAAGTTTGAAAAACATGAGCAGGTATCCCCCCACTGAAAAGTGAGAAAGGAGAGCTCGTGAACGGAGTCGAAACTAGAGTTTGGAAACCTTGGCCAAAAGCATTCGTGTTTCTGAACTGCATGCCCACATATGCATGTGTAGGACCTACATAAGGAGTGGACAGGGGAATGTGCCCCCCATTCCACGGGAAGCCCTGGACAAATGAGGAGGATCCAATCGGACCACTCTGAGCAGTATGCATGAAAGAGGGGGAATCAAAAGGTTCACTGGGTATCCTAGTGACTACCCCAATAGATAGATCTACTGTGTTAGAGGGAGTGAGTGGTTGGACCACTCGAATACTTTATGACAACGGTGCAGTAGATGCACTCAGTCTCGGAGTACCTACCGAGGGAGGTTGGACTCCACCTGCCAAAATGGCTGAGGTTGGGGTAGAAAGGCCCTCTCCATAAATAGACATAAATATGCTCACAAGAACACCAATAACAGGTGAACTAAACAGAAGAACTTAGATGATCACAGGACCGTTTAAATTAGTCAGAGGTGGGTTAAAATTCCTTGTAAACTCGTCAACCTGCAATTCTTCAATCTCTACTGTAGTTGTATCTTCCTGGTTATTCCTAAGTTCTGGTTCACCTGGAACCTTTCTAACTCCTACTGGTTCAAATGAACCATCCGTATCTAATATCCGCCTTTGAGGGGGCGATGGAGGCTCCACTGTAACAGATGGAGGAAGGTTTTGCAACCTTCTTGACCTTTGGAGAGGTTGGTCCTCCATAACTAAAAATTATCCACACAAACCTAAAAGGAAAACTAAATACAGACAAACCAAATCACATTCACTAAAAATTTCCTAAAGTCACACAGACAAAACATGTATAAGATATGCCTTCCAAAGGAAATCCTGGGAGGATTAGGGCCTAGGTCCAACCAGAGAAGAGCTGATAGATGGTTACTTGGTGTCCCTGTAGACGTTCTTGGGCACTAGAGGAGGAATCACCCAACCACTCTCCTACACTTTCCACCGGGGTTACCTTCCAAGCCCGTCCAAGGTAAACCAGAAATAACCTTCCGGTATTACCTGTGTATGATCCCTAATGTCAAGAGACCGTAGCTACACTGAGAGTCTGGAGGAAAAGTTGCAATCTTGATCCTTACGCATGGGTAGGTTAGAAAATATTGAAACCCTGTCAACACCGGCACCGCATGGGGCCCATGACGTGGTATTGACAAGATCCCAAAATGTGTAAAAATCCTGATCTACGCTCGGACAAGGAAACATAGGGTTATATCCTCAGTACAGGCCCTCATGCAGACTTGTGCTTAACTCTTGTGTGAGAGGATATCTCTAGAATTTCTCAATATAGAGGAGCATTTACCTAGTGAAAATCCAACTACGTCTGAAGTCAAATACTTATAGACAATTAAAACTCCCTAGTCCACAAGCCTAGCCTGAACTAATTGGTGTATGAGCCTAGAAAAAAGAAACTTACTAGTAAATTTTAATTAGATTGTTCTTTTTAATTGGTTGTTATTATTCAGAGGTAGTGGTGTGAAACTGTATGGTGTTATGAATCAACAAAAAGAAAGCAAAAATGATGTAAATAATCTAAATTTCCAAGCAAATTGCAACTACTATGTCAAATTTTCTTTTTCTTTTTTTTTCTTGTAAAATGAAATCTAACGAACTTCTTAAAACAAAGTATGAGAAATTAACAAGACTTCAATTTTTTCATTTTTCTTGAAAAATAACGAAAAGAACCCTAAATTCAACCTAATGCAAAAAGTACAATTTTTTTCTCTTTTCTTTTCAAAAAAATTCAAAAATTATAAATGCAACTAAATGCAAACTTGAGTAAGTTTGAACAATCTGGACATATATTAGTGAATGATGTAAATATATCCCAAATAAACACAATTCACCCTAAAGGCGGAAATGGAACAAACCCTAACTTGACGGAACTAACAAACTCAAAAAGCTTACTAGATCCACAAAAGGGAGAATGACAAACTCAGACTACAAACAACAGTGCAGAGCATACACTATTCAAAGGACTTGAACAGTGACATATAACATAGGTATTCAGGCCCAGCAAGTCAAGTAGGAGGACCAACAACAATCACCAATGAGGAAAGTCAAACACATAAAACTCAAGGAGTTGACAAAGCAAGTAACTGTGAAATGTACAGACCTGAGACTTACAGAATCATGCCAGAAACAGAGCCTACACAAGCATTAGAGAGGTCACAAATAGGGACAAATAAGAACTCTATGCACTTAAAGAAAAGTTACATGAACACTTGACTATTCTAAATACAACTTGCGTATGACACACGACTGTCCAAACTGCAAATCACGTGTACAAGGTGAAACACGCAACTGTCAACAAGACAACTCGCGTGTGCTGCTAAAAAAATTTCAAAAGAAAAAGTACTAGCAGACAAGCCCTGAACATGCCAAACTAAAATATCAAAGGAAAGAAACAACAAATCACAAATAGAATAAAAAAGAGCCAAAGACTAGTCACAGAACCTAAAGAAGGGACCCGCAACAGGCTGGAATCCCCAGTTCTGTTGTTCAGGAAAACACAACTTTGTAACTAAGGGTCTATGGGGTTACCAACTTACTAGACTAAACTTGCAAACAATCAGCCATTTAGAAATTGAAATAGGAATAGGAAGAAAACTGAAACAAACCTGGTTTAGGACGGTTGATCCTAGCATTTCTTCTCCTCTTCTAATTGTCTCCAAAGCTTTCAGGGTATCTCCAATCTCCTGCAAAGAACAGGTTCTTCCTGCAAATTGTTGATGTAATTGTAACTTCAGAATGTATTCACTTATATATCTTATGTATTGTACCCCGATGTTTATTCCAGGAAGTGTTTGTAATGTAATTGAGTCATGTCATGCCCCGATGTTCCGATCAAGAGTTTCTATAATGTAAACAAGTCATGTCAAGTCATTGTGGGTAACCCTCCTATTGATCAAGGGTTAAAGTTCCCGCAGTTCCGGGGCCTTAGGGTTATTAGACTCTCCTAGTGAAGTCGGCCCTAGGAGTTATTGTCAAGTCGAGAATTAGTATAAATAGAGAGTGAGCCTCTCTATTTATCACACACTCACTCACACTCAGTTGTAGTGCATAGCTGAGGAAGAAGAAGCTACTGGAGCTAGGAAGAAAGAGGATACTGCTGTTGGGAGATCATATTATTGTTTTGAGGTTTTACTTTTGGTGCTGATTCTATCTCTAAGGAAGTTGCGGGGTTTTCTCCATTTATGGTTTCCCCAAGGAAAAACACTGTGTTCATTGTCTCTTGTGTTTGATTGCTGTGCTTGTTATTCTCTCAGTTAAAGATCCTAATATAATGCTAGCTTAATGTTAAAAATCTAACATGGTATCAGAGCTAACCTGAGAAGAAGACACTATGCAGCTCCGGGAACTAGGGATTCCTACTTTGTGGATCTCTCTCCACAGATTTTCAGCAAAAGAAGGTTGGACTAACTCTCCTCCCTAGGGCGCATCTTTCTGTCGAAGCAGATTCCAATTTTGAGCTTTTTCAGTTTCAGACCTGACACTATTGCTGAAAATTAGGGCTTTCCACAGAAGTGGAATTTTTCAGTGAGCCCAGGCCTGGATTGATCTCCTCCTCAAAATAGAAGTTTAGAGATCAAGATCAAAGTATTTGGTTGGACAGAACTCTGTAAAAGCCAAACCTTAATCTGCTCCTGAACCAGCACTGCATAATTTCAGCTCCAAATCTAGATTTGACATCTTGACCTGGTAAGATCTAAATCTTTTGTATTTCCATTTGAGGTTCTCAGTTAAGATGTCTCATCATACCAAGCTTGATGAAAAGCTTGAGGGAGCTGATAACTTTCGAGCCTGGAAGTATAGGATCTCCCTGGTCCTGGAAGAGAATGAGTTGGACCCATAATCAATGAGGAGGTTCCAGTTCTAGAGGGAGATGAGGCTAAGGCCTTACACAAGAAGAAGCTGGTTATGGCTAAGAGGATTGTTACTGATTCAAGCAAGGATCATCTCATACCATAGGTGTCCTCCCTCAAGACACCTAAATCTATGTTTGATGCCCTAACCAAATTGTTTGAAGGAAAGAACATAAATAGGGAGATGACTCTAAGAAACTAGTTGAAGAATGTGAAGATTCAGAATGCAGAGACCATCCAGTCTTACTTCACGAGGGTCTCCCAGATCAAAGAACAACTCGAAGCAGTGGATGAAGAAGTGGAAAATGCAGAGATTGTAATGACCACCTTGAATGGTCTCCCTAGGACATGGGAATCTTTCATTCAAGGGATCTGTGCTAGAAAGAAGCTATTCAAGTTCAACAAACTTTGGGATAGCAGCTCGAGAAGAAAAGATGGGAAGTGAAGATAAACCTCTCACAGTTCAATCCAAGAAACCCAGAAGGGACCATCATCACCATCATCATTCTAAAGGTAAGCACTCTTCCTACAAGAAATCTCAACTCAGATGTTATACTTGTGATGAAATAGGGCACTTTGCCAAAGATTGTCCTAGAAACAAAAGAAAGTCTCACAAGAAGAAAAACAACAAGAGAAAACATCATGCTCATGTTGCGGAAGATGAGGAACCTTCCACAAAGAGAAACAAGCAAGAAAGTGATGAAGAATATGTTTTGATTTCTTCTCTCACGGGAAACATTACACATGGAAGCAATGATTGGCTTATAGACAGTGGGGCTTCCAAACATATGACAGGATTCAAAGAATATTTTGTGACACTATCAAAACATGAATCACCCTAGAAGGTGAAACTTGGAGATTACTACCAATATCCAGTAAAAGGTAGTGGGGAATCCTCCTGTAAGCTAGACTCTGGAAAGTCTATGACAATGAAGGAAGTATTGTTTGTACCAGGACTAAAGAAGAAAATCCTCTCCATATCTGCATTAGATGCAAAAGGCTTGAGGGTTGCATTTATAGATGGCAAAGTTATCATGTGGCCAAAGGGAAAGACTATTAATGATGCAGTAGTGATTGGGGAACAAGAGGGAGGTCTATACAAACTGAAGGGCCATCCAGAACAAGCCTTGATTCATGACATAGTAGAGCCAAATGAACTTTGGCATAGAAGGCTTGCACATGTGCATTACAGAGCACTGCCACTTGCAAGCAAAGCTGTTGGAGGTCTTCCAGAAATTCAAACAAAACATGATGGAGTCTGCAAAGGATGTGCAAAAGGAAAGAATACAAAGAAGAGATTTCCAAGTAGCGAGACAAAGGCAAAAGGAATCTTGGAAATCATTCACTCCGATGTATGCGGTCCGTTGTCATCAAGTTCATTAAGTGGGTATGTATACTATGTTTCTTTCATTGATGATTTTTCTAGTAAGACATGGATTTACCTCATAAAGAACAAAGATGAAGTATTCAACAAGTTCAAGGAATTGAAAGCCTCGATCGAGAACCACACAGAAAAGAAGATCAATATTTTTTGATCAGATAATGGCGAAGAATTCACTTCGAATGAATTCAAATACCTATGCAAATATTCAGTGATTAAGAGGGAGTTATCCATTCCATATAATCCACAACAGAATGGGGTTGCAGAAAGGAAGAATAGAACAATCATGGAAGCTGCAAGGGCCATGCTTCATGATCAATATCTTCCCATGCATCTATGGGCAGAACCTGCCAGAACAATGGTGTATGTACAGAACTGTACTCCACACACAGTACTCGAGAACAAGACACCTGAAGAAGTCTTTTCTGGCAAGAAACTAGAAGTCAACCATCTCAGAATATTTGACTGTCCAGTGTACATACACATTCCAAAAGAAAAGAGGACAAAATTAGATCCTTCAGGAAAGAAGGGTATATTTGTGGGATACTCTCAAAGCTCGAAGGCTTACAGAATATACTTCCCAGGATTCAAGAAGATCGACATCAACAGGGATGCGACATTTGATGAAGACTCAGCTTACAACAAATCTAGAAAGAGACCTGCTGAACAACTTGAAGAAACAGAAGCACCCAGAATTCATGACACAACCATGAACGAAGAAATTAAAGAAGAAGATCGAGAATTTGAAGAACCTAAAGAACCTGTAGATCCACCTCAGGAGAAGAATCCTCATAAGAGGAAACTGGCTTGGGTATGAGAAGCTATTCAAGGTGTGGAAAGATATGGGCCTCCAGAAGAGAATCACAAAGAAAGAAAGAGGACCAGGTCCTGCTCCGTATATGTAGCATTATTATGTGATTTCATCAATAAAGAACCTTCCAACTATGAAGAAGCGACAGAATGGAAAGAGTGGAAGGATGCTATGATCGAAGATTATCAATTGATCATGAAGAATGATGTTTGGGATGTTGTCCCAAGACCAGAAGGGAAGTCTGTTGTAACTTCCAAATTGATCTACAAGATCAAGCATGCTGCAGACGATAGCATAGAAAAATATAAAGCAAGTTTTGTTGCTCATGGCTTCTCCCAAAAAGAAGGAATAGATTATGAAGAAACTTTTACACCTGTAGCCAGATACACTTCCATCAGATCAGTACTTGCTCTAGCTACAGTGATGAAATGGAAGATACACCAAATGGATGTCAAGACTGCCTTCTTGAATGGTGTAGTAGAAGAGGAAGTGTATGTGGAGCAGCCACTCGGTTTTGAGACACATGACAGGGAGTCTCATGTGTGTAGATTGAAGAAAGCCATGTACGGTTTGAAATAGGCACCTAGGACATGGTATAGCAAAATTGACAGCTTTCTATCCTGTTTGGGCTTTACCAAGAGTAAAGAAGATTCCAACCTTTACTACAAGGTTGAAGGTGGCAACCCAGTGATGCTCCTACTGTATGTAGATGATCTGTTTGTAACAAGTATGGATGGTTTATTGCTGATACGAAGAGGAAGCTTGCTGCCGAGTTTGAAATGAAATACTTGGGTATGATGCATTATTTTATAGGCATGGAGGTGTGGCAGAATGCAGATGGAATTTCCCTAGGGCAAGGGAAATATACAGTAGGGATCTTGAAGAGATTTGGGATGATGGACTGCAAGGCCATGACCACACCTATGGCATCAAACCTAAAGTTATTGAGTGATGCTTCATCAGAAGCCGTTGATGCTACGATGTATCGTCAGATGATTGGGTCCTTGATGTACCTGACGAACACAAGACCAAATATTTGGTTTGCTATGAACACCTTGAGCTAGTTCATGACAGATCTGAGACATGTTCACTTGATTGATACAAAGCATATTATGAGGTACCTGAAGGGTATAGTTGATTATGGGCTCAAGTATGAGGCAAGTCAGAAGATTAACCTGGAGGGTTATGTTGATTCAGATTAGGCAGGCAGTGCCTTCGATATGAAGAGCACTTTAGGGTGTTACTTCAGTATGGGATCAGGTGTGATCTCTTGGTTTAGCAAGAAGCAATCCTGTGTGGCACTAAGTACAGGTGAAGCAGAGTATTTCATAGCTTGTTCATCTAGTTATGAGGTAGTATGGCTAAGGAAGCTACTGTCTAATTCATTTCATCTTGAGTTAGATGCTACTTGTGTATATTGCAACAACCAGAGTTGCGTAAAGTTGTCGGAGAACCTGGTGTTCCATGACAAGTTGAAGCATATTGAGTTCAAGTATCACTATATCAGGGATATGGTGCAGAGAGGAGCAATGAAGCTCTAGTATGTTGTGATGGATGAACAGATAATTGATGTGTTGATGAACCCATTAGCCAGAGTGAAGTTTGAGTACTTCAGGGAGAAGCTTGGTGTTCTCCATATCGAGGTTCCCTCCAAAGGGAAGTGATGAGTCCGTGAGCCATTCTGACATGGTGAGAGGATTAAGTTAGATGTAAGGGCTGATCCATTCTGTCATGGTGAGAGGACTGGTTCCTTCCATGTCAGATATGAGTTTTGAGCCATTCTGATATGACTGTGGGATTGGTTCCTACATGATCAGATATAAGGGCTATTTCCATTCTCTGAATGGAGGTGCCTGGTCAGTTACCAGGAATACTCAGTCTAGGACTGAGGACCATTCTGATATGACTGTGAGATGTAGTCTTACATGATCAGGTGTGAGTGCATGGAAATTTTGATGTGATTGAGGGATTGGTTCCCACTTGATCAGATATAAGGGCTGTTGCCATTCTTTGAATGGAGGCACCTGGTCAGTTACCAGGGATCCTTAGTCTAGGACTGAGAGCCATTCTGATGAGTCAAGGTCAGATGTAAGGGCTGGGCCATTCTGACGAGTCAAGGTTAGATGTAAGGGCTGGGCCATTCTAACGAGTCAAGGTTAGATGTAAGGGCTGGGCCATTCTAATGAGTTAAGGTCAGATATAGGGGCTGGGCCATTTTGATGAGTCAAGGTTAGATGTAAGGGCTGTGCCATTCTGACATGGTGAGAGGATGAAGTTCCTTCCATGGTCAGATGTAAGGGCTGGTCCATTTGACATGGTGAGGGGATTATGTTCATCTCATGGTCAGATGTGAGTGCTGGGCATGCCTTTCTGACGAGTCAAGGTCAGATGTAAGTGCTGACGGGCCATTCTGAGTTAGGGTTAAATATTAGCACTGAAGAAGACCTACATGGAGGCTAGGCCTACACCCAGCATGAAAAAGGGATGGCTCTGTAGAACTTCCTGTGACGAGAAGAATCATGAGATAGCACCAGTGATGTTGACCGAGTGATGATCCGGATCGAGTAATGATCCAGATTGAGTGATGATCCAGATCGAGTGATGATGATGATCCAGATCGAGTGATGATCCAGATCAAGTGATGATCTAGATCGAGTAATAAACCAGAACCAGTGATGATCCAGATCGAGTAATGATCCAGATCCAGTGACGATGGTGATCCAAATCGAGTAATGATCCAGATCCAGTGATGATCCAGATCGAGTAATGATCCAGATCGAGTGATGATCTAGATTCAGTGATGATGATGATCCAGATCGAGTGATGATCCAGATTCAGTGATGATGATGATCCAGATCGAGTGATGATCCAGATCCATTGATGATGATTCATATCGAGTGATGATCCAGATCCAGTGATGTTGTTCCAGCAGTGATGATCTGGATCGAGTGACGATCTAGATCCAGTGATGATGATCCAGATCGAGTGATGATCTAGATTAGTGATGATGATCCAGATCAAGTGATGATCCAGATCTAGATGAAGATGACTTGAAGATGAAGATGACCTGAAGATGAAGATGACTTGAAGATGATGAGAACTCAATGATGATCTAGATGATACAGAGAAGAAGACTTGTGCTGATAAATTGTGTCGAGAGAATACCTTCCTAGTTAAGAGGGAGTGTTGATGTAATTGTAACTTCGGAATGTATTCACTTATATATCTTATGTATTGTACCCCGATGTTTATTCTGGGAAGTGTTTGTAATGTAATTGAGTCATGTCATGCCCCGACGTTCCGATCGGGATTTTCTATAATGTAAACAAGTCATGTCAAGTCATTGTGGGTAACCGTCCTATTGATCAAGTGTTAAAGTCCCCGCAGTTTTGGGGCCCTAGGGTTATTAGACTCTCCTAGTGAAGTCAGCCCTAGTGAGTTATTTTCAAGTCGGGAATTAGTATAAATAGAGAGTGAGCCTCTCTATTTATCACACACTCACTCACACTCAGTTGTAGCGCATAGCTGAGGAAGAAGAAGCTACTAGGGCTAGGAAGAAAGAGGCTACTACTGTCAGGAGATCATCTTACTATTTTGGGGTTCTACTTTTGGTGCTGATTCTATCTCTGAGGAAGTCGCGGGGTTTTCTCCATTTATGGTTTCCCTGAGGAAAAAAACTGTGTTCATTGTCTCTTGTGTTTGATTGCTATGCTTATTATTCTCTTAGTTAAAGATCCTAATATAATGCTAGCTTAATGTTAAAAATCTAACACAAATATTATATATATATAAATTTTTAATGAAATAACGTATTCATCATGAAACTATAAGATAATTCATAAATCAACATGTACAATAATGCACAAGATTGGAAGAAGAAATTTATTTATTGATAAACAAGGAATGGTGAGATTATAACCCAATGCCTGAAACAAGTGCTCCTCTGCAAACCAAGGACATTGAGTTCTACTGCTCCAAGATGTCTAAATGCATACCACCAACATAAGTTTTCTCTTCAAAAATTGATTGATTAGCCTCAACCCATATCCTCTATTTATACATGAGGAAAGAGAGAGGCTTCGATGGTTGAGGAAGTTAGGATGGTTATGATTAAGGGCCCAAATGTCCTCTACTAATCATGTTTATATTTTTAACTCCAAATTAAGGTACACATGAGTATTGATATAGGAAAGTTGTGTATGACACGCGACTTGATTTAAGGCAACCCGTGTATGCCAGCCCTAAAAATATACACACGAGTTGCTGTGAAGATACTCGTGTGTGACACGCGGGTTGCTGTGCAAATAGTCACGTGTGCAACCCTAATGTCCAAACAAAATATGCTCAGCTAGTCAAGTGATGAGGTATCAACAGTCATGCCCATCTATAGTGATTTGGCTACTTCAATACAGTTTGTCATTTTGTGTTTCAACATATTGGATGTTACTACTCGGATGAACAAGTACCATTTTACATGATAACATATGCCCCCTAATGTGTGAGGTCAGAGGGAAGAGATGGCCGAAATAAATTACAGTCTTTAATATTGGAGAACTCAAATGACCAAGGCAGCATAGGAGGTACCTGAAAGATATAAATATCAAAGTCATATAAAAAATCATATATGAGGATGTCATGTTCAATATAATGGAACACTAGTTCCTTTACAATATTTGATTACATCATATGATATGGGTAACTAGACCACGTATATTACAAAGGTGGATCAAAGCCACAATATACAATGATGAGTCTTCAAAATCTGGAAGTTGTGTAGATGAACATAACACAATCTTGCGCAACTTAGGTTATAGAGGTGAACCTAAGGTCTTAATTGGAATCCAAAGGAACCAATACAATCCCTACCATGTGAATATATGTGTTGAAGTCGAACGTGGAAGGAACTCAACTGAATTCCAATCGATGAGGGAGACTAACAACTGAAGAAAAGGAGTTCACCAATAATGGTAGTGAATCCTAAGGTGCCATTGTCAAAACTCCAGGTCTCCGTCTTCAGGAAATGCTGATGAGAACCCATACTATGATGAGGAAGGCAATGAATCCTCCAACAGATCACAAGAGTGACTAGGAACTAGATATGGGAAAGTAGACACAAGTAATACTCACATAGGATAATGATGGGAATCAGGATAATAAGTAGGTGAAGGGACAAATCCTTGAACAGTGAGAACGACATAGAGATAACCCAAGGCAGCTTTTAACTTGCAGATATGACAACTAGAATTATCTGTCATGTAGGATACATGATCAGATTCCCCATGTATAAAGGACAAGTGGAGGAGTAAAAACTAGAAGTAATAGCTGAGCTAAAAGTGTAAACTGAGACATGAGTATCAAAAAGTTCAGAGAGTGCTATGTTCAAGGAGGACATGCTGCCACTGTTTATAACCCAAAGAAAGTAATTCTTCCTCATCATTCCTATTAAATTTTAACGAGTCCATGAAAGTCAAGTCAGGTCTCTCTTCATGTCTTACAAGCTTGAAGAGGGGAGAGAATAATGCTTGATAAGGTCACTGATTTGTGGAATTTATGAGCCCGAACTAGTACATGCTCATTGGTGTTTTCATGTTTTGAGAGTCTGAAAACTCCGAAGAAGACTCCAAGGGGGTGCTTTTTCATACAATTTAGTCTCCTGAGGCCAAAAAAGTATAAAACAATCCACAGAAGAAATCTCTTAGTTCCCAAAGGACTAAGGTATACCTTTTTCATACTTAGTTGACAAGGTCCGAAAAAGGGGTAACTAATACCAGACCGATGCATCTTCAAGAGTGGAAAATAGCCTTAGTTTAACGAGTGTAAAGGAAGACAAGATAAATTGAAAAGATCCATTTGATTAAAAGAAATGGGGCTTACAACAGTAAACTCAATGCTTTGTTCTTTAGGTTATAGCGAGTATGACAAAGACATAAATTACGCTCGAAATCTCTTTCATGTCTAGGTCCAGAGCATGAAAAAGAGAAAACTAAGCTAATACCGGGTGTTCCTTTTCCGTAAGTTTAGTCCCTCAGGTCCGAAAAAGTGATAAACCTATACCCGAGAATACTTTTCTCAATTCCAAAGAAAAAAGAGTGCTCCTTTTTCGTAACTATTCCACATGGTCCGAAAAAGAAATAAACTACCACCAATATGGATGCTCATTCACTTATTCTTAATGAGTCTGAACGAATAAGTTTACTAGGTAGTCAAGTCTATTTTGAGGAGTCAGAACTAGGCCTAAAGAAACTCCATAAGGGTGGGGAGCCTTATAAACAAGGATAGCTTGCAAAAAAATGCAAAATAAAGGCTCATTTTGTCATGAAAAAGTATTAGGAAGGATCCCACAAACCTACCACAATTGCAGCATGGGTACCAAAAGACAACAAAATGTTCTAAGATAGGGTACCCATGAAAAGGAGGCCCTATCCACGGAGGAACAATGATGTAGATGAGGTAAAAAATGGTTTAACACCATATTTCATGGTCAAAGAGTTAATACTAGGGTTAAAAATGGATAAGGTATGGATGAAAAAGTGCATATGGAAGGCCAAATCCTACCCTATATGAGCAGATAACAACTTCTTAAAGATCCCAAACCTGTTGCACTTAGGAAAAAATTCATGGTATTAGTTCATTTATAAAAGTAAATTTTAAACTATAGACTAGAAACCCAAAAATTTGAAATTTTTCTATATATAGTTAAAAAATATAAATAAAACATACCATTTGACAATTTTACCCAATTTGACAAGTTTTTAGCTCTGGCTTCAACTGTTTACCAAGGATAAACTAGCATACCAAATCAACTTCCGTCAATTGCAGGTAAATCTACTCTCCCTTCTCCTTCTTTTCATCCATTCCAGTTTTGATTTTTGTAAAAAAATTTATGGTTTTGAGCCGACCCTAAAAGGCTCAGGTAGTACATGCGGGTATGCCACTGTGATAGTCACGTACACGCATTATACACGTGACTTTCTTGAAATCAACCTGCGTGTGACACACGAGATGCTTAAAGAACAATTGTGTGTACTGCACAAGCTCTAAAAGATTGCTAAAGGGCCAAAATTGAAAGAAATTCTTGGGTTCTAATGATCAATAATGGTCCATTAGCAGGTACAATATGGTACTAGAATGAATGGAAAGAGAGCCAATGTCCGTTTACTGGAGCATCTGATCAATTATTGGGATCATGACCTTTGTACTTTTGATATTCGAGGTGAGATCTTGGAGGTAATAGTAGAAGAGATTTACTTTATTACAGGGATGTCTCCCAGAGGTATGCCCATAAACCTTGAGGGTACAGGTAGGGGTGGTGACCCTATGACTGTTCAGGACTATGTCGACGCTTACTTCCCACCAGGCACTCAGAATAAAGGATCGTGCATTCCTATTGTTCACATAACCAACTTTCCATTATAGGTAGTGGTAAGCACTGTGGTGAGAATTTTTGGATCCTCTTCATTACATCTAACTATGCGAAACCAAATGAGGATTGCAGTGGAGTGCATACAGAGTGTGGTTTTTAATTGGTGCTCGGGTATGATCCTGATTATGAGGAAGCAGCTCTCGGACTGCAAGAGAGTACGTAGAAAGAACTTCAGATAATCTAGCATATTAGTATCGTTCTTCTTCTTCGAGAGTGCCTACTATTAGCCCCGCAGTAGCACTTCCACCATCATATCCTTGCAATCCTAGACTGAATAGGTGGGGAGAGGTATTCCTCTGTCAGGGTGCCAGAGGATCAGTTCAGAGTGTCTATGACGATGACTTTTATCTATGGTGGGAGCGGTAAGTACCAGCTCTCGAGTAGTTTTCGTACGCCGGAATTGACTTTCGAGGAGACCATGAGCTAGTCTTGCCACCAGGGGAGGTATGGGGAGAGCTAGGTATTTTTACCTTTTTATGTTTATTTGATTTTTATGAATTTTAATCATAACTATATATACATATGTATAAGAGTTTTAATCTGTTTTTAAATGTTTAAATGCATATATTGGACTTGTACGCCCTGATGGGCACCCTAGATCTTTTGTACGGTCCGCACAGGGTGGGGACCAGAGTATCATCTGGGTTCTCGAGGGGAAGTTGGCCAGGATAACCTAAGGGGTCCCTAATATGCATATTGAGCGGATTCACGTTATGATGCGGGAGTTCATAGTGGTGATTTTGACCACCTGGATACACCTACTTAGGCGTGTATCCAGGGTTGTTTTACATTACAGAGAGGCCTAGGAGGCAACCACAACCGAGGAGGCTGAGGAGCAGGCTTATATATTATAGGCATATTTATGGATTACGACCCTATTTTTTGTATATTTATACAGTTCTGATAGGATCTTCGGATCAAGACTTGATCTATCTATGGACAAAATTTATATATATATATATATACATATTGCATGGTTATTTACATGTGTCTCAAATGTATATGTTATGTCTATTTTACAAAATATGTGTTAAATGTCAATTTAGAATTTAGTTCGCATAAGGATCAATGATTGTATTTTCATTTCATGGAATGTGATTTTAAATTAAATATAATAGAAATTTCTTTTAAGTAATCTAACCTGCAAAAACTGACATAACAAAGTATGGTTTCACACTCGATAGTCCCCATTGAGTTGGGAAACCACGAGTTGTTAATCAAGTCTCACCTCTAACTGGGTAATGCCACATGACGTAGCATCCCATAGAAACTCAATGACAGCCCTTTACTCGGTCACATTATTAGTAGCAGGACCTAAACAAGCACCTCCAAAGGTGACTAGGTGTCCCAAGGGTGAATAAATGACCCATGCGGATGAAGCCAAGTTACAAGTATGGCGACTAGCACCATCCACAAAACCTATGAACCACTCAGTAGACATCTCTAACAACCAACAGACCGTATAAGAAATTCTATGCAGGTAACTATTGTACATAAAATACATACAATAAAAATACAAGCAAAAACACCAAGATTAGGTGTAGTACTTCTTCAGGTAGAGCCCATTTCTAGGATCTGGTAGCATATTTCTATTAAAATCAGTTAACTCATACACCCATTTTTTCAATACTTTTGACATGACATAGGGACCTAACCACATGGACTTGAATTTTCCTTCCCTCGGGGGTTCTTTGTCCTCATCCCAGAGCAAGACAAGTTCCCCTTCAAAAAAACCCTTGGCTTAATAGCTTTATCATACTGGTTTTTGACCCTATTCTTATGAGCCTCGTTTGTTGTCAACGCATCTCTACGTCATTCATCAAACTCTTCTAAGTGCAACAAATGTGATTCTAGTTCTGTGGTGTCAGGGAGTACATGAATGGCTATCTTAAGCGATGGAATTTCACATTCGACCGTAGTGACTTCTTCCACCCCGTGAACGAGTTGGAAAGGTGAAAAACTCATGGGAGTATTGACATTGGTCTAATATGCCCAAAGTGTAGGATACAACATGATATGCCGATTTGACCGACTAGCGTTAATGGTGCATTTTAAAATGGTCTTCAAGGTCTTATTGACTGCCTCTACTTGACCATTCACTTGTGGGTAGAAGGAATATGAGTGATCTTGCTTGAACCCTAGCATAGTAGTCATCTCGGTCATCATACTATTGTGAAAGTGACTGCCATGGTCAGTGACAATCTCTTTTGGAATACCAAAACGAGCAATGATATGGTTGAACACAAAGAAAGTTGTTGTTTCTCTGTCTTCTTTGAAGGTAGACATTGCCTCTTCCCACTTGATAAAGTAATCAACAACGACAATGATATATTTGTGCCCCCCAACCGAAACTAGGTTTCATGTCACATAATACACCCCCCACTTAGTGAAGGGGCCCACCACAATGACTGGAAACAATGGAGCAGGATGTGACCACATTTTCCTGGTCTAGAGATGACATGAATGACAGTGCTTAACAACTTCCACACAATATTTAGAGATCATGGGCCATAAATAACCGACACGTAAAATCTTCTGGGCCGTTGCTAACCTAGATAAATGACCCCCACGTGCTCTGCTATGGGCATCATTTAGGACACGATCAACCTGCTCATGGGTGAGGCATCGGGGAAAAATAGAATCTACCTGTCTACGATATAAAATATCACCGATGATCAGGAAGTTTTTCGCATGTATATGCAATTTACGTCACTCTTCCCAAAAGAAGGACGCAAGACACCTCAAAGTTTGGAGATATATAAGGATATCTCTGTACCAGGGATCAGAGGTAGAAATCAGAAAAATATACCTATCTAGGAATGAGTCTTCTTCAACCACTACACTTTCTTCCTTAGGAAATTCTGAGATAAGCTCCGCAAAGACTAAGGCCTTTTTGGATTTAGTGGACTGAAAATCCAAGTCAAACTCCTAAAGAATGACCATCCATTTATTGAATTTTCCCCCGATTATGCGTTGAGACAAAACGTATTGAAAAGGATTAACATCTTCCACCACTGTAGTTGTCCTCAGTAAAATGTAGTGACACAGCCTCTGAACAACATAAACAACTGCTAATGCTAACTTCTCGACATGGGAGTATCGAAGTTCGAGACCATCTAAGGCATGAGTGAGATAATACACAACATGCTCTTAGAGCCGTTCATCCTCCTGAACCAATACTACCCCAATGGTCAACTCCGACGTAGCCAGATACAATATAAATTCTTTAGAGTAATCTGATGGACATAAGAAAGGAGCCGACATCAAAGCTTTCTTCAATGCCTTGAATACAAGTTGTGCAGTTTCATCCCATACAAATGGAGTGTCTTGCTTAATCAAATGCATGAAACCCTTCATTAGCTTGGCATAGTTTACTATAAAACATTGAAGGAAATTAGATTCCCCTTGTAGGCTCTGAAGTTGTCTGATAGACTGAGGAGGAGGTAGATTTACAATGGCCTAAACTTTCAAAGGATCCACCTGAATTCCTTTATTCAACACTATAAACTCGATTATCCTTCCCGACTCAACGTAGAAAACACACTTGTGGGGATTCAAGCGTATTTTGTAATGTCTACCTCATTCGAAAATTAAGCAAAGGTGATCTGGATGGTCCTTCCTCTTACGAGAATGGGCAGGCAGATCATCAAGATATGGCTCGACAATGTTCTTAATGTCATGGAAGGAAAAGTTTATTACCTGCTGAAAGGTGGCCTAGACATTTTTCAAACCAAAAGGGAATTTTCTTGTATGTGAAGCCACCCCATGGACAAATAAAAGTCATTTTGTGTTGGTCTTATGACTTGATTTGGATTTGATTGTATCTAGAAAAACCATCAAATTTGATCTATAAAGGGCGTGGGGTAGTTGTCCTTGGGAGACGCTTTATTTAGGTCACAAAATTATCTGCAAACACGTATTGTCCCATGTTTTGTATCAATAGGAATGGGATTGGATACCCATTCTGTCAAAGAAATCGGATAGATAAAGCCAGCTTTCAACAACTTTTCCACTTCAACCTTAACGACTACCGCTTTACGCGCATTAACAGGTTGAAGCTTTTGTCGAACCGGTTTAGCATCAGTATAGGTTCGGATTTCTTGTTCTATGATCAATGGATATATGTTTGGCATCTCCTCATATGTCCAGGAAAACACGTTGCAAAACTCCTTAAATAAGGCAGTATATGTAGCAATCTCCTCCGGAGAGTAGTTGCACCAATATGCACATTTTCAACCATGTCAGGGTTTGCAGAGATGTTGATAGGAATGGTAACAAAAATATTTGCGATATTCCCCTTGGTGAAAATTCCCTCCTTTGGCAAAGGATTAATTGGTAGATCAACATCTTCCACGAGTCTCACATGGAACCCATGGTTTTCAATTCTACTCAGTTCTGGAAGAAAGTAGTATTTATGGTGAAGATCTTAGCAGATTTTATCTCGTCCACTCATGGATTCATCTAAAGGAAAAAACATGTCTAAGCAGTCATACAAATATAAAGAGTTTTCTACCCAAGCAGGCAGGTAAGCTTCTTTCGAATCCTTAGAGACTAAAGAAGGAGTCAGGATAGAATCAACAGTGGTGTCTACAATAGATTGATAGAATCCTCAGAGACTAAAGAAGGATTCGGGATAGAATCAACAGTGGCATCTACAATAGCTTGATAAGCCACATCCACTGTAGATAAGGGAACCTCAAGTTCATGATGGGAAGGAAGAACCCAAGGATCCATTCTATCGACAACCGTCGTGATAGACTTCCCTACACTGGTAGAACCTAAATAATTTATCGAGGTCAAGATATCAAATGTGCCCATTAATGATGAATACATACCAACCTCCAAGCTCTCATTTGATGGTTTAGTCTGATCAATCAAAGGTACAGTGGACTCATTAGTTTCCATTCGGCCCTTTCTAGTGAAACTGAGTTGGTGAACAATCACCAAATTCCCTTCATGTGGAGAAATCACCACTCAAAGAATAGCCGAGGCAATCACACACATGGCATAAGTCCAACTTCTCCCTATAAGAAAGTTATATTCCAAAGGAGCATCAATCAACTCAACTTCAACATACATCGTTTTCCCTGGCAACTTAATCTCAAAAGCCTGTAGGATTCCATGCCGATGTAAATATGTTCCGTCGAAAGTAGTAAGTAAGGTATGTGATGGAACTAGCTCCGGGGAACCTAAAGCCTTCCAACAAGACATTGACATAACATGTGGAAGCCCCTTTGTCAAAAACTATTCGTCCAATGGTTTTGCCGCCATGGAAAACATTTACCAACAAAGCCACATGATACAGTAGGTGAATCTTTACATCTTACAGATTGAAAATCGCCAAGAGGATCGATGAATCCATACTGCCTAAAGATGCTAAGAGGGTATCCCATTGAGTAGGAAAACTCTGTAACACTTCCAATGCAGAAATTACACAAGGAGTTTGAGCCAAATCTTCCACCACAGAGTAGTTAGAATCAGCCCTAGAGTTAGGATTGTGAAATGCTTTTTTAAAGACACCTTTTGGTATCTTAGGCATTGGATTAGTAGGTCTCTCTATAGTGAGAGGGTTAGAAGTTTCAAGAGTCCTCTTACCCTTCTCTGAAGCCTCTGCTTCGTAATTCTTGTTTCTTGTCTGAAGCAAGGTGCTTGATCGTACCATATTGAAATAGTTCTGATCTGTAGGAGCACTACGAGTTCCCCCAGTTACATTAGAAATAGAAGTTGCATTTTGTCCTTGGGGAAATAGATCCTTTAGGACAACCGATTGTTGGTTTTTAAGCAACTTTTGAGCATGATCAACAAGAGGGCATTGATGATTTAGGTGGTCTCCTTGGCACAACTTGCAAGGAAACTTCATTTTCTTCTTATCCTTCTTACCCCCATTAGCATTGTTCGTGGGTTTTGGCTTGGTTTGTTTTCCCTCACCCTTCTTCCCTTTCTTCTTTTTCCCACTGGGCTGCTGATTTCCCTTCTGAGAAGATTGTTCAAAAAAATTTGCAGTTTGAGATGAGGGGGTGGAAGCATTTGTTTCCTCTGCTGTAGACTGCTTCACTGAAAACTCGTGGAGTTGCTTGGCTAGTGACTCTACGGTGGGAGTATTAACTGAACCAACCACACCATCGGCATGTGGTCCAGGCTTGGGTTCCTCAGAACTATTGGTAGACTGCGGTGCCTTAGGTATAATCTCGTACAAGATCCCAGATTGTGCATAAATCAAATCCATTTGCTAAGACCTAAGGATAGCCTCTTCTTCTGTGGTTACCCCTGAAGTGGATACATCCTTAGAAATATAAGGTAGTAAAGACTTTAAGAACCACTCTAATAAGAACTCAGGGGGTATGGTGGCTTTGATAATCCTCTTCTGTTCACCACTCTTAGATATGATCTGAGATGTGCATGGATTTGTTTTGCTGAAAGGTTGACAACAAATATGTATTGACACTATACTAGATAGGAAGCTGGAAGCAGGGTAATTTTTAGGGATGAAATTTCGCCAATTGGCTATTTTTGGGTTTTTTTCAAAAAATAAATTCACTATTTGGTCATTTTTAGTGTCTAATATCGCCTTTATTTACATAGAATATATTTTTTATATCATAATATTAACTAAAATTTACACATTTCAGTGTTAATTTTATGTTTCATATTTGATATTCGCCTACCTATCTATAAACATGTTTTTTTCAATCTAAAACAATCGCCTAGAGCACTAAACTTAAGTATAATATTAGAATCCTTAAAAAATACCTTGGTTGGAAGTGAATGAGAAACATAGTTGCTAAGTCTAAAAAATTGTCATATGGAGCAGAGGGAAGTTCAATGTACCATTTCGTTGCAACATGAGTCAAGGTTCTCTGGAACAACCTCAATTGAACTGAATCATCGTTCAGTGAGTTTTAAGAGCACCATAGGTGAAAAGTGGTTATATGGGCACCTGGATCTTCGCCATCTTTGCCTTCAAACTAGGGAATGTCTGAAGGTAACTTAATAGGAACAGGTGGCCATGTGGCACTATGCCTCACTAGGTCATTCATTAACTTGGACAAGTATGGAAAGTTTAAAGTTGCCAGAAAGGGAAGTTTAGGCCTAACCAGAGCTTGAAAAGCTTGAGTTTGGGAGGTAGAAGGGCCTTCCCCCTGGTTCCCAAACAAAAAGGTGGGGTTGCCCCTAGCCATCGGTTGTGAAGTAGTTGGACTATTTTGAAACTGATTCCACCCAAAATCTAGTGGATTGCTTGTGTGTGGTGCATTATAAGTGGTTCGAACCGCTCCATATAAAACCAGAGTTTGAAAAACAGGAGCAGGTATACCCCCCACTGAAAAGTGAGAAAGGAGAGCTCGTGAACGGAGTCAAAACTGGAGTCTGGAATCCTTGGAGAAAAGCATTCGTGTTTTTGAACTACATGCCCACATATGCAGGTGTAGGACCTGCATAAGGAGTGGATGGGGGAATGTGCCCCCCATTCCACGGGAAGACCTAGAAAAACAAGGAGGATCTAGTCGGACCACTTTGAATAGTATGGATGAAAGATGGGGAAGTAAAAGGTGCACTAGGTATCCCAGTGACTACCCAAATAGATAGATCTATGGTGTTAGAGGGAGTGGGTGATTGGACCACTCGTATACTTAGTGAGAACGGTGCAGTAAATGCACTCAGTCTCGGAGTACCTACCGGGGGAGGCTGGACTCCACCAGCCAAAATAGTTGAGGTTGGGGTAGAAAGACCCTCTCCAGAACTAGACATAATTCTGCTGACAGGAACACTAATAACATGTGAGCTAAAGGGAATAAATTGGACGATCATAGGACCGTTTAAGTCAGTCAGAAGTGGGTTAAAGTTCATTTTAAACTCATCAGCCTACAAGTCTTCAATCTCTACTGCAGTTGTATCTTCCTTGTTATTCCTAAGTTTCGGTTCGCCTAGAACTTCGCTAAGTCCTACTGGTTCAAATGAACCTTCTGTATCTAATCTTTGCCTTTGAGGGGGTGATGGAGACTCCACTGTAACAACTGGAGGAAGGTTTTGCAACCTTATTGACCTTTGGAGAGGTTGGTCCTCCACAACTAAAAATTATTCACACAAACCTAAAGGGCCAACTAAATACGAACAAACCAAACAACATTTACTAAAAATTTCCTAAAGTCACTCAGACAAAACATGTATAAGATATGCCTTCCAAAGGAAATCCTAGGATGTTTAGGGCCCAGGTCCAACCAATGAAGAGCTGATAGATGGTTACTTGGAATCCCTATAGATGTTCTTAGGCACAAGCATAGGAATCACGCAACCGCCCTCCTACACATTCCACCAGGGTTACCTTCCAAGACCGTGCAAGGTAAACCAGAAATAGCCTTTCAGTATTACCTATGTATGATCCTTAATGTCAAGAGACTAAAGGATACCGCAACTACCCCGAGAGTTTGGCGTAATAGTCACAATCCTGATCCTTACGCATGGGTGGGATAGAAAATATTGAAACCCTGTCAACACCGACACCTCATGGGGCCCAAGAGGTGGTATTAACAAGATCCCCAAATGCGTAGAATTCCTGATCTACCCTCGAACAAGGAATCAGAGGGTTATCTCCTCAGTCCAGGTCCTCACGCAGGCTCGTGCTTAACTCCTGTGTGAGAGGATTTTTCTAGAATTTCTCAATATAGAAGAGGATTTACCTAGTGAAAAGCCAACTATGGCTGAAGCCAAATACTTATGGACAGTTAAAACTCCCTAGTCCTCAAGCTTAGCATGAACTTGTTGGTGTATGAGCCTAGAAAAAAGAAAATTACTACTAATTTTTAATTAGATCGTTATTTTTAAATGGTTGTTATTAGTCAGAGGTAGCGGTGTGAACTATATGGTGTTATGACTGTGCAGAAAGAAAGCAAAACTGATGTAAACAATGAAATTTTTAAAGCAAATTGCAACTACTATACTAATTTTCTTTATTTTTTTTTCTTGTAAAATGAAAGCTAATGAACTTCTTAAAACAAAGTATGAGAAACTAACAAGACTCAAATTTTTTATTTTTCTTGAAAAATAACGAAAAGAAACCTAAACGCAACCTAATGCAAAAAGTATAAAATTTTTGTCTTTTCTTTTAAAAAAAATTCAAAAAATATAAGTGCAAATTTGAGTAAGTTTGAACAATCTGGACATATAGCAGTGAATGATGTAAACAGATCCCAAAGCAACACATTTCACCCTAATAGCGAAAATGGAACAAACCCTAACTTGATGAAACTAACAAACTAAAAAATATTACTAGATCCATAAAAGGGAGAATGACAAACTCAAACTATAAACAATAGTGCAGAGCATACAGTATTCAAAGGAGTTGACTAGTGACCTAGAACAAAATCATTTAGACCCAACAAGTCAAGTAGGAGGACCAACAACAATCACTAATGAGGAAAGTCAAACACAAAAAACTCAAGGACTTGACAAAGCAAGTAACTATGAAATGCACAGGCCCGAGACTTACAGAATCATGTCGGAAACAGAGCCTATACAAGCATCAGAGCGGTCACATTCAGGGACAAGCAAGAACCCTATGCACTCAAAGAAAACTTACAGGAACACGCGACTCTTCTAAATACAACTCGTGTATGACACACGACTGTCCAGACTACAACTTGCGTGTATAAGTTAAAACACGCGATTGTCAACAAGACAACCCGCGTATGCTGCTAAAAAAATTTCAAAAGAAAAAGTACTAGCAGACGGTCCCAAAACATGCCAAACTAAAAAATCAAAGGGAAGAAACAACAAATCACAAACATAATAAAAAAGAGTCAAAGACTGGTCAGGGAGCCTAAAGAAAGGACCCGCAACAAGTTGGATTCCCCAGTGGAGTCGCTAGTTCTATTGTTCAGGAAAACACACCCTTATAACTGAGGGTCTCTGAGGTTACCAACTTACTAGAATAAACTTGAAGACAATAAGCCATGTAGAAATTGAAATAGGAATAGGAAGAAAACTGAAACAAACCTGGTTTATGACGGTTGATCCTAGATTTTCTTCTTCTCTTCCAGTTGTCTCCAAAGCTTCCAGGGTATCTCCAATCACCTGCAAAGAACAGGTTTTTCCTACAAATATCTTATATATATATATATATATATATATATATATATATATATATCAATGGTTAATGAAATAACACACACACACACACACACACATATCAATGGTTAATGAAATAACATATTCATCATGAAACTATAAGATAATTCATAAATCAACATGTACAAGAATGTGCAATATTGGAAGAAGAACTTTCTTTATTGATAAACAAGGAATGGCGAGTTTACAACCCAACACCTGAAACAAATGCTCCTCTGCAAACCAAGGACACTGAGTTTTGCTCCTCCAAGATGTCTAAAGGCATACCACCAGCATAACTTTGCTCTTCAAGAATTGATTGATTAGCCTCAACCCATACCCTCTATTTATACATGAGGAAAGAGAGAGCTTTCAGTGGTTGAGGAAGTTGGGATGGTTATGATTAAGGGCCCAACTGTCCTCTACTAATCATGTTTATATTTTTTAACTTCGAATTAAGGTACACACGTGTGTTGATATAGGCAAGTCGTGTATGATACACGAATTGCTTTAAGGCAACCTGCGTATGCCAGCCCTAAAAATATACACACGAGTTGCTGTGAAGATACTCGTGTGTGGCACATGAGTTGCTGTGCAAATAGTCACGTGTGCACCCCTAATGTCCAAACAAAAATATGCTCTGCTGGTCAGGTTATGATGTATCAAAATTCATGTCCATCTATAGTTATTTGTCTACTTCAATACAGTTTGTCCTTTTGTGTTCCGACATATTGGATGTTAGTACTTGGACAAAGAAGTACCATTTTACATGATAACAGATGGGTTGCAGCGTTCAAGCCTACTGAATTTGCTAGAAATTTTGCATTCTTGCAGAATTCCAAAAGTGAATAATTGTGTACAACTAATGTTGAGCTATGTGGATGGGGGTTTCCTTTGGTTGGATATTGCTGTATCAATTGATAGAAATATGATTGTGGAGATAATGGGGATACTGATAGTAGGGGAGGATTCGACATAGTTAATCAAGAATAATAAATAGGAAAAATTGTTAGATCAAAGAATGAAGGAAAAATGTGGTACACGCAAAGCACATAGGGGGTTAGTTGTGGATAAGATAACAGATGATGCAATAAGGTTTGCAACGTAACTGTTGGTTTACAAGTTGAACAGGAAGAATTAGAAATATAAGGTTGTCATAAGGGTCATAGCAACACTGGATAGGTGTGCAAAAGGTGTACACATGAATTAGTTGACATTCTTAGTGAATGAGTTTCTGAAAGACTGCGAAGGGGGAAAAGAAAAAGTGCAATCATTTCATTACTCATGGTTGTTAATATTAATTGATTTTCTTGCATGGAAGGATCCGCATGAGTCACATTTCTTGGGTACTGCAAATGAACAATTTTTTTGGCCAAATATGCTAATATGTGGTTTACAAAGAATAGTAGGAGGCATATTGATAACAATGTGACATTCTTTGTCTTTTGTGATGCTCTTTGGTGTATTATCGAGACAACGCCATGTATGAAACAACAAGTGGTGTACATATACTAAGGAATAGCATGCTTTAGCGCCGACATGAAGCACATGTATATCCAAGCTAGAAGGGACCTAGAAAAATTATGGTTGCCAACATTTTATAGACTAACAAAGCAAAATTTCAATGCAATTGTGAATGATTGGGAAACAGAGTGGAGATTCCTGCTCATAGAAGAATAGAAATGGAAGCAAGATGAGGCACAAGATGAGGATTTAGAAGAAGAACCAAGTGCAGAGAAAGATAATGGAGAAGAAGACCAACAAGATGGTGGACCAGAACAAGGCAATGGTGCAATCCTAGCAACATAGGAGACTACACTAGAAATAGGTGAAAAGAGTAGGAGCACACTAAGGCAGTCACTTCCATGCAAAAGAAGAAGAGGAAGGAAGTAAAAGAACCAATAGTCCACTTGCTTAGAGAATATGACTTGGAAAAAATAGGGGAAAAAGTTAGGGAAGCGACAGAGGAAGCATGGGAAGTAGTAGTGGAGAAACAAGATGAGATCAAGACAAGTACGCAGGAGCAGTTAATTGCGCTGCGATAGGTCATGGAAGTAGGGAAAATAACACCTATAAGACTAGGAGAAGAGCATGTATAGAAGGGCGAACCATAGTAGATGATTCCTTAGCCAGGAAGTGCATGAGAAACAAAAAGATCTATGAAGATTGCATTGGGGGCCATTAAGTGTCCTACAATGAAATTACAATAAACTGATTCAATGGTAAGTTTGGTTGATTTTGTCAAAAATTATAGCAGAGATACTAAGCAGTTTCAGGAAGGAGTAGTAAGGGAGATCCAGTTGTGTGCAGCCACGATGCTATTTGGGAAGGCCAAAGGGATGATGGAAAAGATGACACTACAATAAGAAAATAAAAAGTTGTGCAAGGATAATGTTCCACTGTGAATGAGAATGAGTAACTTTGTGTTGCGAAGTGTCGGAAACAAAATTACTCATTCTCATTCATAGTGGAACAATCTTACTCATCAAGTTATGTAAGACTGTTCCACTGTGAATGAGAATGAGTAACTTTGTTTCCGACACTTTGCACTTATACCGAATGTGATGAATGTTTACATTTGATATGCATATGAATGATATATTATGTTGCTATAGTGAATGTGTTGTTTGTTTTCATATGTTGCATAGTAGATGAATGGGTGTTAGATATGTTAGATTAATGCTCAAATCCCTTTAGCATTGCGGAAGCTTGGTTCCTATAGTTCCCCTTGATTCCTCAGGTGAGACTTCACCTACTTGTAGGAACGTTGAAAGGGATAGTTTCTGGGGTTTTGTTGGTGAAATATATGATGAACCTTGGGTATGCTCGTGTGCCAACAATTAGTCATATCTACGAACCATAGTGATATAGTACAAATAGAAAAAAACATGTTCATCAAGAAAATTGTCATTAACATGATTTACTTAACTTTCGGTATGGAATCTAAAGAAAAAATCAACAACAAGATTTTCTCTTCCATGCCTATCTACAACAGTGATGTTAAACTCCTGTAATAATAATAACCATCTAGTAATTATGACTTTAGTAATATGCTTATTCATTAAAAATCTAATAGTGAAGTGATCAGTATGTATGAAAACCTCATAGCTAGTTATGTAATATATAAATTTGTTTATGGCATGGACAAAAGATAAAAACTCTTTCTCGATGACAATATAGTTGAATTCATCTAGAGTTAAGTTTTTACTAATGAAATAGATAACATAGGAAAGTTTATTTTCTCTTTGTCCTAAGATATATACTAGGGATGAATCTAAAGCATCTGTATAAATATGGAATGGGAGGGACCAATTAGGGCCCCTGAGTACTACTACTACAGTCATTTTCTCCTTTAGAGTGTCAAAGGAAATATAGCACTAAGAATCCCAAAAAAATTCAACATCTTTAGCTAACAATTGAAACAAAGGTGTGGCTATTTTAGTAAAAAAATTAATGAACCCACGATAATAGCCAACATGGCCCAAAAAGATTCTTACCTCCTTTTGTAATAATGGTACTAAAAGTTTGGTGATAACTTCAAACTTCGTGAGGTCGAACTTGATAACTACAAAAGAAATGTGATGATCGCAAACAATACCTTCATTTAGTAACATTTTACACTTCTCAAAAGTCAATGTAATATTAGTTTCTATACATTTTACACTTCTCAAAAGCCTTTTCCAAATTAACAAGTGCAACTTCATCAAAGTATTATCGTACACGATGAATTCATCCATATAAACTTGCACACAATCATATACAAGGTCAAAAAAATGCCCAAAAATGCCTATTCACAACAGAAATTGAGACCAAAATTCGACGGCTTGCATGTCTAAAATTCAACAATGCCCTGTCGGTTATTCGACATCGGCATTTTTTTTACCGTCGGTGGAATAACGTCGGATAGTCAATGTCCTGTCAATACCTATTGAAGATCCGACGACACCATGACGTCGAATATTCGACATTCTGTTGCCTGAAAGCGTCGCAAAAAACTTGTATATACCGTCACATTTTTGACACTTACCCATAGGTTTTTCAATGTGTGGGGAGTCAAACTTCCGATGGGCTTGGCTGTTGGAGGCATGGTAGTCTCGTTGGATGTCTTTGGGAGGGCGTCGAAGATGCAACGGGAACGCGTTGGCCGACCGATGACTAAAAGTGTCAGAGCTTCAACAAATGCGTCGGACATCCTCCAATGGCCGTCGAAAAAGCGACACCTAGTTGCGTAATTAACAAAAAAAAATTGAAAGCTTGCCATTCACCAGTTAATTTACCCTTTGATTTAAAATCTATAAGTGTCATTTATGAAGGGTACCACCTTGGACTTAGAGTGCAATAACTTTAAAGTGGCAAGCTACAATTTATTAGAAAAATTGGATGATGCTTTGTACTTTGACATATATGTTTTGATCATTTAATTAAATTTGTATACACTTTTCATCTTAACTCATCCTTGCATTTCCAAAAACCATACATAGTAAATTTCAATACACAAACATACACTATATAATTGATATAACACACAAGGACTACATATAACAATAATAGAAATAAACATATCAAAAAAATTACAAAATGCAATTTCCACTATGAAACATACAATACCTTATCACCTTCAACACAATAGACTTTGAGAAATCCATTAAAAACTGAAGATTTTGGGTGAACATTCACATGCTTATAAGGGAAATTATCCTTGGTGTAATAACATGTCAAAAGAAAAAAAAATAGATTATCTAGGCTACCAGGATTCAACAAATTTTGATAGCGTAATACAAAAAATGCCAGATTAACTCACCCTATAGAAAATATGAGCAATATTACATGCACTCTGGAGTAATTTGTGCACAAAAATAAACAGAACAAGTAAGATGAAAAATAATCAATCCTACCATAAGATCATGGAAACTGCATCATTTTTCTTTTATCTAGACATCTCCATGTCTAGTGTATGCAGTTAATGTTTTAATATACCTTGTGATTCAACTCACGGTCGACATTGGAGCATATACCCTTCACGAACTTAGTGTATATATCTACCTTTTCTCAATCATGAATGTAAGGACATTTACCTCCCTCCTTATTGCATTTGCCAAATCTTGTAAAAAACTGGAAATAATGTTGTTTTTTAGCCAAACGACATCTGGTAGTCTATAAAGTCCATCTAACTTTCTCATTAGCTAGGGAACGTTGGGATCCCTAACAAGTTGGTTTCCATTTCCAACCCTTAAATATATGTTCAAATCCCATGCAAAGAACTTATTATTCAAGTCCAAAATACAGTAGTAGCTTCATGATTTAAACCCTAACATAATATAAACAAACCCTCAAATGTGTTCTAATTGAAAGCAAAAAAAATTCACTCTAGCTTGAAAAACAAACATAGATCCATTTCAGATCACTGTGTATTATACGACTCCAAATGGGTCTGAGAGCAAGTCCACTTACTGATTTCCACCAATGGATACCCACGAAGATTGCAAAACAGAATGTATATTCTGCTTCAAAATTGCAGTTATGCAAATTATCTTTAGGATTAGTTTATGATAATCAAAACCTCATCTGAAAACAATGGATCACATGACAATTTAAATTAGGTTTAAAATTAATTTGAAACCTATTAACAACCTCTTCTCATGTTATTATGTAATAAGGATATTTGATTTATTTACTTACAATTCAAGAAAGTACAATGCAAATTTAGGAATCAAAGTATAGAAAAAAAGCTAAAATGACTAAATAGTCGTATGTACTCTACAGAAAGTTGTATGCAACTTCTATTCAAATGCACATTTCTAACATAAATGCCTTTCTTCTACATATCTCCTACAATGCTGAATTCCCAACAACCTATTTTAAAACAAATCGAGATTACAAACATCAAACCATAGATGATAGACAAGACATCAATACTGCAGGGTGAATCAGACAACAAATAGCATTTGTTTATTTGGGACTAAACCAAACCTGATATGGAGTAAGTCTGAATGTTTTATTTCCAATAGAAAACGAAACAGTTGGCATGAGTATCCCAAAGATTTTTATTTTCAGACATGTCTAGATACATTATTTTATGATGGTTCCATGACGAACCTTTTCCTTGCGATATATTTTCATATTATAAGTGAACTTAAGTTTGCAAGTAATAAAGTTCATGACTATTCATTATTACATACATTACATAATTGTGGATTGTCATCTTGGCTTAATTATATAGCCAAACTCATCATTCATGAGGTGACATTCTACTATTTTACATGTTGCCATCAAATCCTTTCGACAAGGTTTGTATTCTCATTTATAAAGACACAATAGTCTTTTTATTGACTAAGGTTTTGAATATTGTTCAATTTTCAACAAAGATTATTTCACATCTCTGCATTATTCAAAATCTGAAATCTACTAAAGGAATACGGTTACAATAATGTTGTATGATGGCAAGGTGATCTCTTATTTGCATAAGTGTAGCGACTGCGAACCATTTCCTAAGCATACAAATATTCATAGACTCCATCACCTGAAGGAAACATTAGATTTTGGCATGCCATTTTGTCCAACCCCTCCACTTGTAAACATCGTCAAAATTTGATTAACATTCACCCTCAGACTAGTTGAGATGACTCATATTGACTGGGAATTAACTTAAGATATTTGGCAGAGTAAACATTGTGTCATTTGTGTTGGAACTCTACAATTGAGGTGTGACTGTTTTGATGGTAAAATAGGCATGTAGAAAAATTACACAAGCAAGCAAAATACAACATAACATGGTACTGCAAATTTTTTAATTTTCTAGAAATCATTTAGTGGAGAAGTGCCTAAGAGCCATAACTAAGAATCCAAGATTGTAAATAGTTGAATACGAAAATTTTCCTTGTATTGTGTAGTTACAAATTCCATCCATGTATGTACATGCTTCAGTAATTACTCTTCTTCATATTACACCATTTATCCTTCAAGTCAAATGGCATACACAACTTGTCAAGTATCGCTTTCCCATGTTTCAATATCCATTTCCATGGGATTACATTGGTTTATCTCATTGGAAATATCTGCATACTTTTCTTTGTGAAGAAAAACTTCCCTCAAAATGAGCCAGTGATCCACGGATATGCAATCAAAGTGTTTACTAGTAAAAATATACATAAAAAATCAAAATGAAGTTTTCATTGCAAGAAGTTCCACCTTCAAATCCTCCTCTTCATCCTTTTTCCAAGCTAATTTATTCCTACGTACACAAGGTAGATGACAAGTTCCCCTGAACATCAAGCCTAAAAGAGTAAATTGCTCTAAAGTAAACGATATTGTACACTTATTTTCTACTATTTTAATTCAAATCCTCAAAGATGGCTGGTAGAAATTTAAAGTTTGAAATAAATTTTACAAATACGCAAATTGATAGATTAAAATTTAAATACCATGGAAAATTTTAAAATACTAGTATCCCAAAATTGTGTTGTTAAATACCTCATTGTTGATTTCCTAATACGTAAATGGCATTTCCTATCCTCATTGTTACCATCTTCAATATATCCATCATGCATACCATTACCAGCTTCATTCTGTTTATAGTGTAGGCCATTCTCAATTTCAACATTTCTTTTATTTTCAGGAACAAAATTTCTAGAGCTTTTGCTACACATATGTTGTTTTCTTTTGGAACCTAAACTAAAATCACTTGTATGACTAGAAGGTTCTTCAAAAATATTCAATTTGTTGGAAATGCTTCCCCTCCTTTTTCACATTTTTTATGATTATTGTTCAATGATCTATGTTCATTACCTTGGATTGACCTATTATTTAGGAATGCCAGTAATATTTTTTTGGATTCTATAGCATATTACTGAGTTTTTTGGTAAGCTGGAAGGGCTCTTTGTAAGAACATACATGGAAATCAAAAGTTTCACCTAGAATGGTAGATGCATATAATTTTAAATATGCATCATGCATGGAAATCACCCATTGCAATAATACAATGATCCTCCTTTTGTACATTTGAAATATTTTTTTTCCCGACCATCTTTGCCTGGTATCAACAAATCCAATTCTGGTAACTCCTCTTCCTCATGTAAGTGGTGTTCCTTGGTACTTGTGGCTTGCGAATTATTTCCCCCCTTGGGTTCATTTGATTCTCCTTCCAAGAAACAAACTCCATGATATCCCCTCTTACTACAATGTGAATGACCATTAGAAGTTGACTCAGTGCCACTTGATACCTGTAGTAATTTTTCATCTCTTATGACATGGATTTTTGTTTTAGATCCAATATATGGAAATTCATTTCCAGTAGTTGTTTGAGTATTTTTCTACAAATCCTGGGTTGAAGTACATAAAGAACTATTTTGGAAACCATTTTTCGAAACCATTATTTGTTTTTTCTACAGTGTATTCTCTCGTCTTTTCAATATTAGATGGAGAGTTATCTTTACCGTTATTTAACCTCTTTTCACCTTCTGAACTTTCATGTTCATATGACAAGTCTGCTTCTCAATAGAATCACTTTCTACCTCCACTATTGGTGCACTCTTCTCATGTCAGTGATGGATGTGTATAATGCAACAATAAGGAAAGTGTAATCCCTTAGAGACGTAAAAACTAGCTCTAAAACAATAATTTAAATCATAAGATAGACTCACATGAATGGTTTACACATAATAAAAAATATTATTCTCAAAAGAATGTTGTTCATCCAATCTGAAGGTGCCTTTGAACATTACCAGGTCAAGAACAATTTTGTTTAGACAAGTTTTCTTCACACGAACAAATTGATGTAAATCACTTTTCAATGTTTCAATAGGATACTTCTCTAGTGTAGAAATACAAGTTTTTTGATCCTATGATTAACAACACAATTGCAAAAAAATATAAAATTTGCATACTTCGTATCTGCAAACTTTCCTAGAATGTTTAGAAACAAAATGAATCAAAGATGAAGCTAGCTGCAATTCCCTTTTTTGAAATAACATGTTGAAAATGTAAAGCTGTTGACTAGTGTTGTTATTATCACAATACAAAGGATAGACATTGTGCTTTGATGAAACAATACCAACATGGGCTACCCAATTCATCATGTTAATGTCAGCTATGCTACCCATGTGTGGGTATCCAACTCCATCATGGTATGTTCCATTGCAGAATGTATCTACCACTACTATAAAGCATTGTTAAAAAATTTGGCATCAACAAAAAAGTTGAAAGGGTCCCAAATAGAACTTCTTGGCAACACCGACGAAAAAATTGGAAAAAATCATCAAATTGCAGCAAGCATTAAAAAGACAAAAATGATAAATTCATTTTCTCTAAGAAAGAAGGATTGAATTTAATTTCCACTAAGTAAGACCAAATATTTTGTGTAGAAATAAATTCCTAAAAGGTAGGTCCCTTAAAATATGAAGACATCCACATGAATCACGATAAGCTATGGAGATAACCATCAAACTTTTATCACACAAATACAATGAACCAAACTTATGCAAAAAAACCTATTCATGTTATTGTCTGCGACATATGGGAGATCTATACTAGAAGTATAGGTTTTCCTTAATGGTTTTGAAATAATGATTGCTAGGAAGTGGCCCCAACATCATGATAATCTAAAGAAGTAATTACACTGACAGACACAATATAAACTATAAAATTCATGAATATAGTATGCCCAATATGTCGAGGTGATCAAGATATGGTTGATCAAAACAAAGATACTAAGAGATATTTTTTTGTGTGTGATACCTTTCGATCATTCTTGAGGGTTTCATGTTGTTTCATGAGGGTTCTCATAATCCCCATTTTTAGTAAGGGTTTGCCTGAGTCTTTCTGCAAACCCTTGGGTGTATCATTTACCAGTTTTATTAATGCTCTTCGTGCTCATGGGGATGATACATAGGAAAAAACATAATAGTTCAGAGTTAATTGATACTTACCAAGATGTTTTGCAACAATTTCAGAATATAGATTGGGTAAATTTTATTTCCAAATTTAATGGTCATCACAAGAATATTGGTGTTGAATTTTCTCAAACTTTAATGGTGAGATGGCTCACATTGGGGATTTAGAATTTCAGGGGTCAAAGTTTTGATAGCCCATAGTGGTGAATCTATAGCAAATGTTCAATATTGTACCCCGTTTGTTAATGAGAGTAGCAAAGGAATTGACCTAGAACCTCAATCTTTGCTACAGGAGGAAAATTCTCTCGTAAATACACTTGAATAGTCAGTTAAATAGATTGAAACTAGTATGCATGTATTTAATCATCAGAACCATGGTCAAACACATAACAAAACCATACAAGTTGATCAAATGACTTATTTTTCTTGTCAAAACAATTATAGAGGGATTTCTCTAGCAGTCAGTGCAGAAGATACTTCTAGAGATGATTTTTCTCAAACTATAGAACAAAGTGTTAATCAATATATGAGGAGGATGAGGGTAATGCAAATTATTCACAAACCACGTCATAACAAATGTTCTTCTTAGGATTAAGCAAAGCCAAATAATGATTATGTCCAAAAAATTCACATGCACAATATCCCAAAAAGGTATTATTGATGAGTACAAAGTTAGACTATGTACAATCATTTCAACAGAAAACAACATAAAGGAATCTCACCTAAAATCTCTTGCACCATCATAAGAGCACACACCAATCTGTGAGTAGATCTTCTCAAGATTTGTCTGTAAACAATGCAGCTAATTTTGTCATTTTAGAAGCATCTACAATTCTATAGTTAGCTGACTCCCAAGAAATCCTACCTAACTAACATACATCAATCCATTTGTCCAGTTATCTTTATGCCAAGAAGTTACTCATATTAAAGGTGCAATCTTACATGTGATACCACAATATCATCCTTTATCTTTTCTTGAGGAATTCTTATATAGGATCATTAAAAACCTAAATGAGTCATAAACCCTAACCATAAGGAGGTGATTCATTACATTTCTTTAATTTTTTTATCATTTTTTCCTTTAAAAAAAATATTCCCCCCTTTACATCATTATGCATACCAAGGCACCAACAATTACACATACCTGGAATCAAATTACTAGTATCGTCAAATTTGGGTGAGGTGTCAAAATCCAAAATTAACAAATTACAAACAAAATGAATAATTATTAAATAAGTTCACCCTTAAACATGACTTAAATATGAATTTATGTGAGAATAAACTAAAGGTAGCATAGTAACTTACCAGGTAAAAATTATAGTTAGTTTGAGTGAGGGAAATCAAGGGTTATGGACAAAACAATTATAAAGCACATTCTTAAGCCCTGAAAATTGAATGCCATTAGCATTTTAATTTTAGTTATATGATTATAAAATATATCGGGACAAGGGTTCTTACCAGAGAGTAAATTGACAAGTAGAATGGTATGTATCTTGGGTTATATCAAACCCTCCCTATAGTCTTTTGAGTTACCAAAAGATAGATTTTAAAAAAATTCACTATGATGTAAAAAGGATTGTGCAACTCCAAAATGAAAACAAGTAGAGAGGGGAACCTATAACCACTTGGGAAGAACCAAAGAGCTGATAATAAACTTCCCTTCAAATTAAATCAATCATATTGGAACACGAACTAGTCTAAGGGAGTGCAACATGAAACAATGCCTTAAACTCATAAAATAACGAAGGAAGACTAGAAATACACAACAAAGCCTAATCAAACAAGAGAGGCCGCTAAAGACAGCTAGTCCCTGCCTTATGTAAACATTATGTATATGTTTAAATAGTTCAAATAAATTGTTCCCCTTTTTACTAGCGATGTATTAGGCTATAAGATAGTTTCTAAATTAGAAACTAGGTTACGAGGCTGCCTAAAGCTGATTTGCACCATTAGTTGCAAAGCTGACAGAGTTGCAATGTATTAGGTTATAAGATAGTTTCTAAATTAGAAACTAGGTTATGGGGATGGCTAAAGCTGATTTGCACCATTAGTTGCAAAGCTGACAGAGTTGCACCATTTAAATTTTATGCAGTGTTCTCTTTTTCCAAATGACTGGTAAATTCAATACATAAAAGGTGGCCTATTGTCCTTTGAATGCTTCTATCCTGACTAGAACAAGCTTAAGAGAGACCTTAGATTCAGTTGACCCAATCTTATGAACTTACTTCATTTATCCATCAATAGAATAGGAATAGTACCCAGGAAAATGATTGTGGCGGTTATTACATACACACTACGCAAGACACATGTAACAGGCCCCTACATAGTTCCTTTAGTAAAAATATATAGTGCAGTTCGATACACATATCTTGTGCCATCTTGAAAATTTTGGGAATTATCCTCTGTACATTTTCTCAGTATAAAAGCAACACATGGTCTATAAAGCATTGCATATATTGCTAGGATGGAAGTCCAGCAAAATAATGCATAGAAGCAACAAAGTGAAGAGCCCGCCTTGTATAGCAAATTACAACAACATCTAGACATGCTTGGCTTAAATAATGTAATAAAACAAACAAATAAAATTATCTCCCTTTGGTCCTTGATACTGAGAAAATTATTGAAATTGGTTCAACTATATATCTTTCATACTACAAAGATAGCATATCAATTTATCAAATGAGCATTATTGAGCATTCATTGATTGCTTGAGCATACAAGCATCAGATGTGCCACACCCCTGTGGTTTATATTCTTTTATCTCGCACAGACCTAGAAAACACCACTAACTTATACAAGAAATTTCCAAAAGATCAAAGGTTTGCAAGCTTTATCGATGGACCAACTAGCAAAGAAGTTCTGGAATCTGCAATAGAAACACAACCTCCAGCACAGAAACCTGCAACTAAATGTTAATAAAATGCCATCAATATCTTCATAAGATTCCTTAAGAAGCAATCATGTACCCAATTGAAGAACATGGACTGTATGCATACCTATTGATTCATCATCAATGAGGAAGTCTCCCATGTCAAACTGAAGGAAATAGCAAAATCGATTTATTAGAGTAGAATAATCCCATGACATACCTACTATTAACTATGACTCATACAAAGAACATGGTATGCATGTGTTTATCCTTAAATACAATCAATCTTAAACCTGGAAAACTAACATGATTCTATTACATACCTTCCAGTAACCCTTTCGAGTAACAAAAGCATATTGATGTTTACCCTTGAAGTGATTAGGATCAACACCACCAAATATTATCTCCCCTCCTTCTTGAATCACCAGGAGCACCCTGCTTGAATCCCCAACAATTGGGTCAATATGAGAAAAAAATAAATCAAGGATGATAATTATGGATTCAATGAAGTGCCACCTAATCCCTCATTTTGTAGGAAAATAGGCTAACAAAATGTATGAAGCACTAACTACTCTATACTAGAGTGTCAACAATTCCCAGAAGATTCTCCTGAAGAACAAACTCAACAATACATGGATCATTGACTACTCTAGAGTTTGTGCTAGAGTGTGAAAATTTCCTAGAAGGTGCTCTTGAATAACAACCTCACCAATACATGCATGACTAACATAAGCATAATGGTGAGATACCTTATGACACATATCTAAGAGATCAATTATTTTTTAACGGTATGAGTATTAAAGAGAAGTTGTTAGTGCACATTGCACTAATTGGTTTGTTTGCACCCTAGGGAGATTTATAAAGGTGTATATTCCCACAAGCATATTCCAAACCTAACAGTTTTGATATCCCTGTTCATACCAGAAGAATGTTTCAATTGATATAATGAATGACCTATTCAAAACTCAACAGTCATACTCTCCAATGTATTTCAAAAGAATATTTCATTTGAAAGGTTTCCATTCACCAATTAGTTTACCCTTTGATTTCAAATGTTTTTGGCTAATAAGTTCAATGTCTTATTGCGAGGCTTTGACAAAATGTGATATTCAACCTTAGATAACCTAAGTTTTAACTATTACATTATTGAATCTCTTATATTAATGTTAGGTCTTTTACTATGTCAATATTTAAATAGACTAACTTGGTGAATGAATTGAATGATCTTAACTCAAACAACTCAAATAACTCAACATAACTCAAATAACTCAACACTAACTTGAACATGATTTCCAGGTTCTAAAATGTTAGTTCAAAAGGTCTTAGGACTAGGAATCAAATAATATCATATTTTTTAAATGTTATGCATGATTGCTAACCATTCTCATTCAATGACTGTGTAGTTACCCCTTTTGTGGATGTTAAATTGCAACTTGAAAAATACATGTGATTACTGATATTGTCATCTCTAAGTAGATCACAACCAATGACATAACATTATAATAATCCATATAATGTCCCAAATTTTACATTGGTCACAATGGCCAAATCACATTTTCCGTATTCATGAAAGTTGTCAAAGGGATGCTAAAAGTCAAATAATTGCCATGGTGGAAAATCACTAGTTTCCTAGCTTGGGGGTGGAAGCTTTGAGATTTGGAATAAGGGGGATAATAAATGATGTTTAAACATTAGAAGCGGATAAATATTTAATAATGTATCTTATTAAATAAATACAAGAGAAAAATGAAATGGCCATGGAGAATGGAGACACATGGAGACTATGGGGCCTACTCAAGCTAGAATTCCTATGTTAAATGGCATCCTCCTCTTGTAATTTCGAATCTATGGGAAGCCTAATGTTTTGGGATGGATTATGAGGTTAATATAATTGTCCATGTACTTCATAGGTCAAATTTGGGATGAATTTTAACTTACAAGGGAGAGAAAGAGCCAAATGGGAGTTTCATGGACACTTGGTTAGATTCCCCTTACATTTATGACATTTATGACAACAATGATTGAGATTATATGACAGTTATGACACAAGTCAGATATGAAGGCTAACATACTAACATATTGACATATCAGGACTGAATAGAGCATCTTAGAGGTCGAATTTGGGAGTTGGAGAAGGTCAAGAGGCTCCTACTCAGATTTGGGAGAAGATGGAAGGTGAAGAGAGAGGCCACATGGCATAGCATGAACAGCCACACCAATTCGACTTGGATTTGGTTATGGATGGATTTGGAACCTTAGAATATCAATAATTTTTATAAAATACAGTGATCAGCCATGAGAAGAAGCTTTTGATCATTTGTGAAATTGTCATTTGTGAATTGTGAGAGCTAGTGGATGACTAGTTTTCTTGCTTAAGCCAATTTCATGGGTGAAAGATTCCCATCATAGTTGGTGTTTGGACAGGCCACTCAGGTATTTCATGGAGATTTAATGGAGTCTTATTTGCAGGTGTAATCTACAGGAAATCACGTGGATTCTTCTATTGCAGCACTCTCTCTCAACTATTTCCAGTTTTCACACCATATTCATGCAAATGGAGGGATTGCGCTTTGGGTGTGATATTGATATCTTTGGGGAAGATTATAATGCTAATTATATTGTGTTATGATGTATATTATCTATATTTCATTTTCAGAAGACTCTCAGGTCGAAATACCCAAAATAATTCATGTAAAAATGTTGAACAATGAAGAAATAGGGTCATTTCCCCACTATCTTGTTGTGAACCATTGTAATGCTGATGATTTCGAATTGGGAGAGCCTTTAATTGTCCATTTATGATTGTAATGAGTTAAATATGCTTTTTTCTTCATTCTCAGAAATTTTCAAGTCGAATTTCCCAATAGTTGTATGTCAAAATGACTTTTAATGAGCAAACAATGACCATTTCAACTCCATTTTGATATATGCCATGGTAATGCTTATTATTTCTAATGGAGGAATGTATATATGCTAAATGTATGATGGATGGACTGTAATTAATGTGTAATTCAAGTCTCATTTTCAGTACGTAAGCATTGGAAGCCATGTTACTCATTTTACTGCATTGGTAGAAGATTTGGTGTATTTTCCCCAAGGGTCGAAATTGTGACTTGGGAGTTGTTTTGGAAAGAGTCATAACAACCTGTATAAATAAAAAATGATTCATATGAGACTTTGAAAAGGTAACTTACACATAACCAGCCTCTTTTCATAAATTAAAGTGACTTTTGGATCATTTGTGAAGCCATTTTCGGCAATTGCCCAGGGGGAATTGGATCCCCAATTTGCTAATAAAGACTCCTACTTTGAACAGAACATTAAACAAGTTTATAGAAGTAATTGGGAGGTCACAAAAAATACATGAGCATCATATTTAATTTATATTATCAGTAATGTACCTTCAAAGAAAATTTGGAAGCATTTGGGTCAATTTGGAGGTCTAGACATCAAAACTAGTCAAGAGCCAAAATTGTGAAAAAATTGGAAAATTGGTCATTTTAATAAAATTTCAAAAAAGGGACATTACAGTTGTATCAGAGCATGATCTTGGCACCTGATGTGGTTTGATATTTATGAGTACAATAATTCAGGGACCACCGTTATATATTGAAACCAAAAGTGCTTTTGTTGAAGAGGAAAAAAAAAGTAGGAGAAGAAGACAATTTTTTGGAAACTATGACTAGGCATGAAAAGAGAACCTCATATGATGGTGAGGAGATAATAAAAATCATGGAACCTATATTTGAAGACATGACCAAGAATATTATGAAAGGATTTGAATTTTTGGCTATCCAAAGTTGGGAAAAATATATTGATTTTAAGAAAACCAAGGAGAAAAATGCATCAGCTTGTTTGAAGGAGCAAAAGGAGGAGACCCATGAACCACCTAGTTCTGAAATAGGTGGAGCAGAATAAGTAGTACATGAAAATGATATAAATTCACTCCCAAGTGACTCTGAAAAATATGAAGAGACATCACATGAGTATGAAGAAGTTTTTATTGAAAATACTGAAGATAATTTTGAGACACATGCTACCTTGGAAATGAAACAAAGAGCATCTATTGATTGATGCTTGAACTATCAAGGAGTACCTATTGATGGGTTCTCACAACTCTATGTTGGTGACATAGAGATCATATTTCAAAATTTTTCTGGAAGCCAAAATTCCATTAAACATTAAAATGAATACCTTGTAGCAGTTGAAGAAGAAACAAGATCAACTTCCCCATTACCACTTGAGCTTCATGAAGTTGGTCCAAGCAAGAAGGAAGAAGATGAAGAGATTCATTTGAAAGAGCCTCATTTTCTTGAAGGGTCCTTAAATATGAATGAAAATAATATCCAAGAGGCCCTTAGCATACTCCATGACACTCAAGCATTGGT
>LPNX010787469.1:319349-512312 GCA_001517045.1 Pseudotsuga menziesii
TGACAAATTTTCACTTACTGATCATTTGGGTGAGTTGGTTCTTTCTCCTACATCCTACACTTTTAAATTTTGCAGCAGTCATCCTAATGAAGTATGGGTGAAAGGTTTCTTTTTGATGGTGCCACATGAAGAGCATGGAAATTCTATTTCTCCTTTTGATGATGGAATTATTAGAGAAACATATTATTTAAATTTGCAACAGCATCCTTGTTTACATTATGATTATACACATCTACATGGGTGCACCTATGATGTTCATTTGAGTCACTTGAAGACTCATGGTTTTTCTTGCTCAACACTTGGTTCATTTGATGTTGGAGGAACTTCATCCAACACTTGGGTGAAGAGGGATATGATTGAGGAAAATTATTATTGGCAGCAACATCATTTGTTATTTCATGATGATATACATATTCATGGGTGTATTGATGAGACACTTGAAGTCTTCGTGTTTTATTTGCTCCTTATTTGGTTCAGATTTTGGTGGAGGTTCTTCATTCACTTCTTGGATTAAAGAAAAAATGGCTGATTATTATTTTGATGAATATTACATTCTTTGGAAGCAGCATTATAGGACATGGGATCCTCACCTATTTCATTGGAGCAGTTTCGATTGGTCACTTGAATCATGTATGCACTTGGAAAATGGTAGTCTACTCACTGGGAGGTATAAGCACTTTCATGATTTCTTGGTGAGGCACCTCCTTGATGTACATTCTTATTATGTTGTTATATACTTTGATGATATATATTATACAATCACAATGTTTGGAAGAATTCATTCAAGAAAATGGGATCCAGGAATTCTCTTTCCAAATGGTATGGGTTGGAGAGCACTCTTAATTACTGGAGTGCAATGCAAGCAATGGGACCGTGGTATAGTTTTCAGTCCCATTGATTTCAAGATCTTTGGGAAACAAGCAGTATGGGAGATGGATTCCCCATTTAATAAGGTGATGTTAATCAGAGTAGTGCAGCAGCAAGCATGGTGGTTCCTCTTTGAAATCTTCATGAAATCTCAAAGACTCAAGGTGAGCATCTTAGTGGAAACTTCAAAGAATCATACAGAAAGCAGGTTCTTCAACAACCATGTTTGAAATTGCTTGAGAACAAGCAATATTGGGGAGGGAGGATTTGTAATGTCCCAAATTTTACATTGGGTCACAATGGCCAAATCACATTTTCCATATTTGTGAAAGTTGTCAAAGGGATGCTAAAAGTAAAATAATTGCCAAGGTGGAAAATCACTAGTTTCCTAGCTTGGGGGTGGAAGCTTTGAGATTTGGAATAAGGGGGATAATAAATAATGTTTAAACATTAGAAGAGGATAAATATTTAATAATGTATATTATTAAATAAATACAAGAGAAAAATGAAATGGCCATGGAGAATGGAGACACATGGAGACTATGGGTCCCACTCAAGCTAGAATTCCTATGTTAAATGGCATCCTCCTCTTGTAATTTCGAATCTATGGGAAGCCTAATGTTTTGGGATGGATTATGAGGTTAATATAATTTTACATATACTTCATAGGTCGAATTTGGGATGAATTGTAACTTACATGGGAGAGGAAGAGCCAAATGGGAGTTTCATGGACACTTGGCTAGATTCCCCTTACATTTATGACATCTATGACAACAATGATTGAGATTCTATGACAGTTATGACGCAAGTTAGATATGAAGGCTAACATACTGAAATACTGACATCTCAGGACTGAATATAGCATCTTAGAGGTCTAATTTTGGATTTGGAGAGGGCCAAGAGGCTCCTACTCAAATTTGGGAGAAGATGGAAGGTGAAGAGAGAGGCCACATGGCATAGCATGAGTAGCCACACCAATTCGACTTGGATTTGGTTTATGGATGGATTTGGAACCTTAGAATACCAATAATGTTTATAAAATATATGGATTAGTCATGAGAAGAAGCTTTTTATCGTTTGTGAAATTGTCATTTGTGAATTGTGAGAGCTAGTGGATGACTAGTTTTCTTGCTTAAGCCAATTTCGAGGGTGAAATATTCCCATCCTAGTTGGTGTTTGGAGAGGTCACTCAGGTATTTCATGGAGATTTAATGGAGTCTTATTTGTAGGTTTAATCTACAGGAAATCATGTGGATTCTTCTATTGCAGCACTCTCTCTCAACTATTTCCAGTTTTCACACCATATTCATGCAAATGGAGGGATTATGCTTTGGGTGAGCTATTGATTTCTTTGGGGAATAATATAATGCCAATTATATTGTGTTATGATGTATACTATTTGTATTTCATGTTCAGAAGACTCTCAGGTTGAAATACCCAAAATAATTCATGTTAATATGTTGAACAATGAAGAAATAGTGTCATTTCCCCACTATCTTGTTGTGAACCATTGTAATGCTGATGATTTCGAATTGGGAGAGCCTTTAATTGTCCATTTATGATTGTAATGGGTTAAATATTCTATTTTATTCATTCTCAAAAAGTTTCAAGTCTAAATTCCCAATATTTGTATGTCAAAATGACTTTTAATGAGCAAACAATGACCATTTCAACTCCATTTTGATATATGCCATGGTAATGCTTATTATTTCGAATGGAGGAATGTATATATGATAAATGTATGATGTATGGAATGTAATTAATGTGTATTTCAAGTCTCATGTTCATTACTTAAGCATTGGAATCCATGTTACTCATCTTATTGCATTGGGAGAAGATTTGGCGCATTTTCCCCAAGGGTCGAAATTGTGACTTGGGAGTTGTTTTGGAAAGAGTCATAACAACCTGTATAAACTGAACCATGATTCATATGAGACTTTGAAAAGGTCCCTTACACATACCCAGCCTCTTTTCATAAATTCAAGTGACTTTGGGATCATTTGTGAAGCCATTTCCGACAATTACCCAGGGGGAATTGGAGCCCCAATTTGCTAGTAAAGACTCCTACTTTGAACAAAACATTAAACAAGTTTGCAGAAGTAATTGGGAGGTCACAAAACATACATGAGAATCATATTTAATTTATATTATCATTCATGTACCTTCAAATAAAATTTGGAGGTATAGACATCAAAACTAGTCAAGAGCCAAAATTGTGAAAAAATTGGAAAATTGGGCATTTTAATAAAATTCCAAAAAGGGGACATTACAATCCAGGGTAGGAGCACGGTTTACCTCTTGTTCTTAGGATTTCAACACAAATTATAAGGTGTTGAAAATTATGAAATCCCTTTCTTTACCTAATACCAACATTTAGATTAGTCTTGAAATTATACACAAAGGAAAAACATTGGCTAAGATAGGTTGCTTCTCGGCATTATTGTATTGTAAACTGATTTGATGTTACTCTATGTTACAACTATATACTATTCAAAATTTCAAAATACTACATTATAATTTTAATTTACAATCACAAACAAGGATAAAAATATTGTTACGAGTATAGAGTCTACACAACATAGCTGAAACAGGCAGTTCTGAAAACCATCACACTGGAATAAATTTCACTTCCTGCAGATACCTGTACTGAGAGCATTTCACAAATAGTCTCTTATGTTTAGTGTATATTACTGTCAACTTCTAGGTAACTACCCAGATGAACAATTAGTCAAAAAACTCAAGAAATCATTGTTTGATGAGAATCCATGTAACCTTCTTAGTCTTTCCTAAGCCTGTGAAATGGAATGCAGATAAATTCATAAGGATATCAGAACCGACCAAGCAAGGAATTAATTCAGACTACAATTCTATTTAAATAGATGTACAACATCAAAATTTCAGCTAATTGCCTATTATAGCCCACAGTATTATCAAAAGTCATGGTTGCAAATGGGCTTTCTTCAATAAAAACATTTTTTCCTTGGTAAAGAACCTCGAAGCCAGGCTATTTGTATCAGACACTAAAACCCATATAATTCTATACATGTGAAGAACAGCTAGGAGGTATAAAATGGAATGCTTAAAATCCACTGTAGGCAGAGGACGAGAAACAACCTAAACAAATGGTACCCAAGCATTATGTTTATGATTGATCAAGGAATTGATTTACCAAGGGGTACACGTCACCGAGGGAGTTTGAAAGTTATTTTAAGGCCTCAAGAATTATATGAATCTCGAGAATCTGTGAATATTGTTCTCATATTTCAAAGATATACTACATACAACCTAAGTAGACACTTGGGCAACTACTAATAAAGGTGATGAGCACACTTGATCACCAAAAGGATAGCAATGAAGCACTTGAAGTAGGCTCATGGTGATGAACTCTACCCAATTTACCTTTTCCAACATCAAAGTTAAATAAAAATACCAATAGTGGATTATGGGTCTAAAAAGGGGATGAAAATAGAGCTCAACTCATCACAAGCACAAAAATAAATCTGCAATAAGAATGAAGATCTTCAAGACCCTTACCACTCTGAGGTTTTCCATTGGTTGAGAGTGGTTCTTGTCTTCAACTATGATAGCTTCAAAACTTCTCACTATAATATTTAATCAAATGGAAGACTTGGCATGTGGAATTTGAATGATGATTGGGAAAGAATACTAAAATGCCCAGTTTTGATCGGAAATTGATCGGTAGGATCTATGGAGGATGAGGCTTGTAAGATTGTATATTTAGCTAGCATGAGGTCTTGACACAAATATTTACAGTCCGAAGCATAAAATATAAAAGTTTTGTAGGGGTTATAATATTATAGTTTAATCAAGCTTACAGTATTCATGAAAACTCATTTCACTCTTGAGTCCCTTCAATTCATTCAATTGGGCCATTCGGTTCATAGGTTTTTCATTGGATGGACCGTGAGTGAGGTGACCAACCAACTGCCTTTGACCATGCATACAAACTATAACCCTAATAAGAGAGAGATATGAGACTAAATAGAACTTGCATATAGGAAATTAAGAGTACAGTTTCTGGCATAAATGTAAGATACAATAGAGGAAACTCAAGGTTCGATCTTGAAGCTTCATATGCATGAATAACCGCTCAGTAACTTGAAATGATGTTTGTTAATTAAATAACTAGTAAAGAATCACTTCCTAATCAAGCATACCAATAATACCTTTGAAACAAGTAGGGCACATACTTAGTATAGTGTTTACATACAAACACGTATTGTCAAAAATATTAAGTTTGGACTAACAAGCACATGATTTACATATACATCTAGACAAAGTATTTTCATAGTGTTTGAGAGGGTATTCGGAAAATGGATTGAAATACTACATGAGAGGTAGATGGATGTAGCTAAGTGTAGAGGCTGGGAAAGCTAATATAATGGTATCCTACTTAGAGAGTCTACAATGGCATGCAAATGGTAGGTCTCAAGGTTGAGACTACTAATTAAGATAAATGAAGATAAGGAAATGACAGATCTTGAGGAATAGAAAGGCACTTAATATGTTAATTTATGTTAATTTAGCACTTCCGTTGCTACGTTGGTACCAAAGCCATTCTAGCTAATAGGTTTTTCCCTTAAATTTCCATTTGATGCTAAGCTTAATTTATTGACTTTTAAATTAATTCTAATTAATTATATTTATGTTTGTAGCATTACTACAGTTGGAAACCTACGTAAAGTGGCTAAAACTTAGACCTGGGAAATTTTTATAATAAGTATCAGTAGTAAACAATGATATCTAGAAAGTCTGATATGACTTTGAGCTTGTTCTGGGCAGAGTTTGTGGATATTAGAGAAGCAAATCTATGTCTATGGGAAGTCTGGTGTAATGAAAAATAATAATGACCCTAAATATCCATGTTGTTGGGCACATACTGGTCCTTAAAATAATTTCTCGGCCCTATTTGACCTCCTAGTGAGCGGTAATCCAGTTTTCGGAAGATGTATTGATGAGAATGGATCTAAACCTTGAAATCTAGGGAAACTTAATGGGTATAACACAACAATAGGTTTCAAAATACCATGTTTGGGTGAGATATGTGTAAAGAAAAATATTATAAAAGTGTCATTGGGAATATTGTAGCAGCAAAGAACTATCTCTTGGCTTCGAATCAACAGTAGCACTTCAACATTATCATTTCTAGGAAGCTCACATGGGATATTATGTTGATTTTTAAGCACTATAAGGTAAAGTTTTCAGAGGCGTTGGCCCTACTGGCTTGTCTTCACTTTCATTGAGGGTTAATCCACCTTTGACACATGTTTCAAGAGTTTTGTGCACCTTTCCTAGCATAATGAAGGTACAATCTAGGCAAAAAAAACTCAGCAGTGAAGAAGTATGGCAACATTAATGTGTTATAAAGGCTCCTCTATATATCACATGAGGCTTAAAAATGTTTATCCAATCCACATAAGTCATCCTTAGAGGAATCCAATTCCATTTACGAGGTATTTCAACTATGTCTACATAGGATTGGGGACACCATTGAAAGTCTTCTTTCAGCAAGCGCTTAGCCTTGGAGGATACTTTTCATTGAACGAAGGCCTTGTTTCTATATTAATTGAGTATTGGATCACTCCATTGGATATATAGAGACCGATATCTCTTAGAATTTGTTTTTTTTGTTGCTATATGAATATTATTGGAGGGGCATCTTTCTTGAAGGTGACTTAGGGGAGACACAAAATAAGTTTAGGTTTCCTTCCAGTTTGGATAGGCCTTCTCTTGGACACTTTTGTGGACAAGGTGAAACATTGCATATTATGGGCTTTTGGAGGTTGGGGTTTTCTTCTACTTGTCATCATCCATCATTGCTTTATGGAGGACGTGGGTACAAGTGGAAGATATCGTGGTGTAATTTGAAATGCAAAAATAAGTCCTTATTTAGAATTTAGATTTAAAATAAAAGAAAGAAAACAAGACTTACCCACAAAGAAAATAGTGTGCCCTCTTATGATCCTTCAATTCAATGTCATGCACATGCAGATAAGTTTTACTTGGGTGATTCAATGTTCAAACAATATGACGAATGAATAAAATGTAATTCATAGCCATATGTCCGACGACAAAAGGCCATTTCCCATATATTTTCATGTACATATGGAATTCATAGCTATATGGAATTGGTAAAGTATTACCAAGGGGCTAGTTATCCTTATAAATCAAACTATTTAAGGTAATTATTTAGATCAAATATAAAAAAGTTCACCTCAATGTATGGTAATCATCATCAACAACTAAATGTATGTGTGTGCACATGCATAAATACCCAATACACAACTCAATCAAACAAAAGAAAACATAATTATACCTTGATTTGTGGATCTTCACACTGTCTTCTTATGCTTTACCTTTCAAAACAACATTCAACATACTTCATATTTTGTCCTGTTGCAATAGTTTCTTGTTAGGACCCATCAAATAAATTTATGTTTGTTTATGAAAATAACAAAACCAATCTAAATAAATACAATTCTATTACAATGTAAATTACAATACTATTCAACTATTCAAGTAAATTAATTGTTAAGAATAGATCACCTAATAAAACATGGTTAACCAAAAACACTACGTATATAAGGCCATCAATCTCATCAAAACGCCATTTCTTGCCTCTTAACTATGGAAATGTTTCTCAACGCTATCTGTAACAAGTTCCAATGGAGGAGTCAAATAGCAATAGTGAAAATTATACACTAAAATTATAGAAATAGATGTTTTTTAATGTATTCTTTCTTACCATGCATTGAGCCCCTCTCTGTTTCGAGAATAATTTAATATTTTCTACTAAACAGGACCAACCACGTGAAGGTGGAAGCTCTTATGGCCCCTCCCCCCCTCATATCACTCTCAACTCCCCAAACTCAATTCATCTACTTGCAAATAACAATTTATTTCACTATTTCACAATCAAAATAACAATGCATCTACTGCAAATTATTTCACTCAATAGTTGAAATATTCTTTCATTAAATCATTCTTTAAATCATTCATTAAACCATTCAATCATTCAACAACTGAAAAAACCATTCATTTAGTCAATGGCAGAAAAAATAAAATCAGTAAACCATTCATTAAAGCATTCATTTAAACATTCATTCATGAAACAGAGGAAAAAACCATGAATTTTTTTATTATAAAATAAGAATTACTCAAAATTTGTTTAGTCACTTCCTTTTTACTTTTCTTCTCTTTAAATATTTAGTTAGAGTCACATCTTCCAGAATTTGATCCTCGGTCTCCCTACTAGTCTTCTCGCAAGGTTGAACTTCCGGCGAGGGGCGATGAATTTATGCAATAATGTAAAAATCTTTCATTAATATATTTATATTTTGATAAATACAAGTGATTCATTTAAAAAAACATTACGAATGTGTGTTTTTACCTGCCATGGGCACATCAGCATGTTCAACATTATCTTGTATAGGCCCAACCTGTTCAGTGTTATCTGCATCTACATGCTCTGTAGTTGAATTGTGTAGAATTAGAATTAATGTTCATCATCTGCAATGGTCTATAAAAAATAGTAGCACATTAATAAATTCAAGCATGATCTTCATCTGGTTGGTCATGTACATCCTCGACATGAACGTGATCATTACTTTTCTGCTAAAAAAGGAATAATTATTTATGTTAATTTATTTATAAGGAATAAATTGCATGAGCATTAATAAATGATCATTAAACTATACAATTTTTACATACCTGCGCACCAGATGGATCAGCAGAAGATCGTGTAGTATGCCCAAAAAATCTTCTCCGGTGTTCAACAATGGCACCAAAGCCCTGTTCGAAGCCAAGCTTCATGTAATCCACACTGGGCAATTCTTTGAACCGGTCGGCCTTCATATTTTCATGATGTCATTAATTTTACGTTTTTTGCCAGAACAAAACAAAAATAATTATTTGTATGATATTTGGATGCGGATTCAATTTTTGCGATACTTACATATCGGGCCGCCAAGTTCGAGTAACCAACAGCCTGCCCAAGCTTATGTTGGCCAATTTTTTCAATTCTTGCCTTGGTGGCCTTAGATGTGTCTGAGAGCCTAATCAAGTTTTTAAATACGTTAGTCAATGTACCAAATTTGATATAAAAACTAGTAATAATAAGGCTTACCACTACATTTTGGAATGTATTGCATACCTCCTTGTTCCAACTGGTGGTATCTTTCCTGATTTTCTCAGGCCCTTCTCTTTTCCATCTTCCACCAGGGCTTTCCACTCCATAGATGGATTCATTGGAGGGCGCTCATACCTAGAGTTCTTTTCTAGGTGAACCCTATACTGGTCTTGGACAATCTTCAGATGTTTTCCAGCCTTCTGTAGGATCCTCGATGTATCGAAGGTATATTTTCCGAACAGACCAACCAAGCGATTAGTCAAATCATCCTTTAAAGCTTTTGGTTGCTTGTTCCACATTGTGCGGATGGTGGGCCCGAAGATCTCCAAGGCCAAATCATTCATGTTTATAAAATATATCATTTCCTGCAAAACATTAATGCCATCATTACTCAGCATTAAAAAATATTATCTGTATATTAAACACAAATTATAAAAACTAAATTGAAAAATCTATAATGACTTGGAATCCTCTCTATCTTTATTGCAACCAGTTCTTCATTCACCAAAAATGTACACACTATTGAACTGGTGCTAGTGACACGAGAAGATCTAGGAAATGTATCCACATCTCTATCTAACCCTGCATCCACCCCTTCTTCTGTAACATCTGTTGTGGGTAGGGCAGCATCGGTTGCACTCTTTGCTGCCCTCGGGGGTGTCACAAAGCATGTTGTTGATTGTTTAGTGGACAGTATGGGAGCAGTATGTGGTGTACATGGAGTGGTTTTGTCACTGGGACCAACATTTCCTTGACCACCACTGATAATCTCCATAGAGCGTTGTAACTTCAAGCCATTGTATTATAAGTTCAATAGCATATAAAATCAAATATTATAAAGTTTTTATAAATGAATTTACATTATAATTCAAGAACTTACTTCCAATTGTTTACATTGTTGTAACAACAATTGAATCCTTTTTTCGATCTCTTCTGTTTGTGGAACTTCCAATGTCAGAGGAATCATTTCCTCATTTTGTTTTTTCCTGGTCTTTTGTAGCACCCTCAACGGGTCTGTAGACTCTCTAATTTTACTATCTCTCATCAATCGGGAGACCTCATTCTGTAAAGAGTTTTGAGATGTTGTTTCATAAACTGAATTCCCTGTCTGCAACTGAAATATATAAAAAAATGCTTAGTCTTTGAAGCAATAGTGTGCGCAAACAATTATATTAACAAAAATGGTATATCATGATAGATTCATAGTATTACATATAGGATTACCTGATGCCTAGATGAGGGTGCAGTCTGATTAACAGATGGGGACTTACCTCGATCAGCCACCTGCAAAAAAAGTAGAGAACATTATCACAATGAACGCAATATGTAAAAGCTAACAAATATAGAACAAAAATAAACACTATGCTACATGTTTTATGTGTGTACATTTTTGAAGTATTTAGAATGTGGAATTACATTTAGGTTTACTGGTTTCTTCGAGGCTCCAGTCAACTGATCAACAGTTAGGGACTTTCCCCGGTCAACCTGCAAGAAAGGTAGACAACATTATCATCATGAACGCAAACATAAAAATGAAAGAATACATAACAAAATAAGCATTATGCTACACGATCTACATGTTTACAATTTTAAATTATTTGAAATGGAGAATTACATTCATGTTTTCTTGTTGCCCTGATGTTGTAGTTGGCTGATCAATAGATAGTTAGCTTCCCTGATCAAGACTCTGCATGGAAAATAGATAAGATTATATAAACGAACCAAATATACTAATGAAAATACATAACAACATATATGTATGTCCATCCTAAATTTATTACATTGGCAATATTGATGTATACCTGATGCCTTGACTCGGGTCGACAAACATCTACGGAGAGGGAGGTTCCCCTGAGAGAACCCTGCATCAAAAACATACTAAAAATTACCTAACGAAACCATAAAAGTAGAAAATTACAATTATATGCTAACGAAAAATCCTATAGATGTTAAAATAATTAATAAAAGGTTGGTTAAGATGTTGCATGTACCACAACCATACTAACCGTGTTTGTATCTACACGATTCAAATTATAATTAATAAGCAGTTCTTCGCTAGCAGCTATTGATTTAATTGCAAATACAAAGACACTGTTTCCTTCACGTGACTCGAATATGCAGTTGGGTTTCTTAAGTGTAGACCCAGGTTGTGTACTGTTTATAAACCCCACAATATTACCAGTTGTTTTTGGCCTTCCGTCCATGTACAACGTTGCTCCTTTATTTTGAGCTTTGTCTTTCAAATGTATATAATTCGCTGACAACCCATATCTAAGCGTAATTTGTGTATATTGGTCCGGGCGCATCCAATCACTGTAGTTGTAAGAGGGTCCAACATACTTCATCAATTCTGTACACCTACCATATCCAACCTTTATGCCGTCAATGCAAAACAACCCCAATCCATGCAATGACGACGGTGCAATTCTATATATCCTCTCATTCACACAAAAATCAGTGTTTACTTGAGGAAGATCCATAGGCACCCATTTCTTCACTAGGTGTTTGTACCTTAAGGGCACGTCGATGTCTCCCACTGTCTCATCATCATAGGAACATGACCCCCCTCCTTTGAGAAAAAAAATTCATGCATTTATTGAATTTTCTTTTGATCTTCTGACATCTAGTTGATCTAGCCCTTATAGACCTACTGGATGTATCACTTTCCTCTAGCCTTCACAAACTCCCGTCACTGGAGGAAGACAGGTCTGACAAATACCTGTTTGGTTCTACCTGCACCATGGCCGGAAAAAAATTGGCAAAAACATAGCAAAATACCAACAAAAAAACTTAGAAAGACTTATAAGCAAAAAAATTGTTAAATAAAAATCTTGTCAAGAATGAGTTTGGGTAATAGGTGTGGGCATTTGGTAGCCCTAAAAATTCTAATATATGCCCCTCTTTTAGTTACATACAAGTCTACATTCTCACTTATTGCTTGCATTGCCTTTTCCTAACATGTATTGGGTAGGCTCACAAAATATCATGTTATACATGGGCACTATGATATTCTCACAAATATTTATATAATGTATTATAAATGTGTGTTCCTAAAGGATTTGGCAATATACATGGATGGGCACTATGCTTGGTCACCAATGCTTTCACGTCTCCGGAAATATGTTAGAAACATACATCACATATAGCAATGATGACATGTAGAATGTTGGAGCGATTATGGTGGTTGTGTATTTGGATATGCAAGTGTTCTTATTACTGGCCTAAACCCCTTTCAACAATGATATTTGTAGATTTAATCAACAGTACACTGGAATGTCTAATGACTAACTAATGAATCTTCCCATGGTTATTAAATATCCATCTATAAACCACTATTGTGGTTTCATCATTGCTCCCGTTCAAGAACAAAAAAGTAGACATGACTTCTCTCCCTACATTAAGTCCACGTGCACATAATGACTAGCTTTAGTACTTCCTAACTTTTCAATATTCCTTTTGACAACAAAAGTGAAACATGAAACAATATCCTTACTTTCAGCATCTTGCACAGCTGATGGCTTTGATCGAACTATATAAGTACTATGTTCCCAAAGTAAATATGTTGAGACCTACGAACGAAGGGGAGAGAGATGAATGGTTGAAGGACTCCAACGAAGGATGAATTGATGCCCTGTTATGCCTACCCAAAGGTCCTTTTATAATGAAGATTATCCCTAACTTATCATTGATTTGAAGTCTTCTATTTTTCACCCATACTACTCAAAGCAACACGGGTTTATGCCGAACTAGTATGTATCTTCATGTCACAAGTTCTTCCTTGTAGATGAATATGGAACCCTAGAAGGTAGTGTTGATTTGGAAATATGATTTTACAATGTTCCATCCCATCCTTAATACAATATTGGAGAGTATTTTACTGTATAACATTAACATATTAATTTTCAACCCTAAGGCAACGCTAACTTGAACAGAGTTGGGAGATTTCAAATAGGTACCACCACAATAATGGAAGAAATCGGATCAGCTGCTACAAGAATTCTTGGAGGCATATTTCCCAGTGGTAACCTACAGTAATCATATATATATATCTAATCCATGGTGGTGAAGAGCGGACATTTCCAGATCTACTACTTGGCACATTCAGGAATGAAAAGAATGTTTTAAATACATTTATATCAGCCTGTAATATTTGTTGATTTATTCCTTTTGGCTTGTCATGATGATGCTTGTTTTCCCATATTAATTTTCAACCCTAAGGAAACACTGACTTGTTTTCCCATACTAGTTTTCAACCCTAAGGGAACCCTATGGAAACCCTAAGGAAATTCAATAGTAGAAAGAAACGAAAAAGACTATTCCGCACAAATCAAAAGGATCTTAAATTAACTGTATCATGCCTTCCTCAATGATTTGATGAATCCTTTGAAATTGTCTTCTAAATATAGTGAGACAAGGCTCAAAACACTTACCTAAAGAGATTGTTTCCTTTTCTCTTTATCATTAATTTCTAAGATATGTGTTTCAAGTGATGCTAATGTTGTTCATCCTGTGCTATTATTTTGTCAATTTCCTAATAGGGTGGCATTAAATGGCTTGCATTCTACTTTGATCAATCTGACAAAGTCTTTTTCTCCAACCAACCATATTAAACTTGAATGGATTTTGGACCTTTCCTCTCTTTCCACTTGGAGAAAACTTAGCAAATGGTTTGGTTCACCTCTAACTTCGACCCAAGTTATTATCCTTTTGTGATCGCTCATCAAGGAGGCATAGATTAACCTAATGTTGTCAATAAGAACACCATCATCTTCTTTATCATTAGATTCTATGCTCTATGTTTCAAGTGATACTAATGCTTGTTGATCTTTTATTATTTCTTATCATTTGTGTAAGATATTGTTGTTGTTTTCACAAACTTGAGGTTTGAAACAAATTGTAGTCTTATAGACTATTTGAGAGAGGCATCAATTGGTTTGTGTTGATATTATTAAGCATATACATAAGGCTTCAAGAAGAGAAGCTTGAATTTGTCCTTATCTACTCCATCATCAAATAGGTTGAGGTTAGCTTCTTCAACACCACATATAGGTTCACTATAATTGTCTAGGGATAAATTAAACCTTTTTTAATCTTCAACAGTCTCTACCAACATAACAGTCTATTATATGTACTAGGAGCTTCAGTCAAATCAGGAGAAATCTTCTACAAACATATGAAGAACAATTTGATTTTGTAAACCAAGGTGATGGAAAAAGGGCGAGGAAACATCAAAGATCACTCACACCAGGAAATAATTCTAAATCTAACCAACTGTCTAAACCACAAAGGTCATCTTCTCGTGTTAATTGTAAGAGGGGCAAATAAAAATCAGACACGATGACAATTGACATAAAATGTGTAAATAAAAAATGGAGGACATCAAAATACCTAGTACTTGCTTCCAGACCCAAAGCATAAACCATAAGATTCATTAATGGCCAAGTATTACCTAACCCAATTTTCAGTGAACTAAGCACCTCACAGTCGAATCATGATATTGGGCCAAGTTTATTATTAATTCCAATAAGCAACCGATAGAGCAACCAAGCATCCACTCTACAAGATCTCCAAGAACTAACATCATTCAAGTGAAGTATGTATGAAGATTATTGTAGACATTATATCTCTACTCATTCGATTTCCTACAAAGTGTTGTAGCTTGTTTAGTGCTCCTCTCTGTTTATCATTTACGTTCAACTTAACGGTGAAATCAACAAGTCCAGGCAAATCTTATAGTACATCCCCTTTATAGTAATGGACAAATAATGATGTTAGTTCTTGGAGATCCTGTAGAGTGGATGTTCTAACCTCTTTAGTGCTACTATGTAGTGCATAACCCAACACTTCATAGAAGATTCTAATGGTTTTCTTAGACATCTTGGGGTATCCTAATCAATTTCATAATCATAGTTGGGAGGAATGCATTTTGAAATTCTATGGGCAATAGGATTCTGCTAGGTTTCATGTTGAATTACATATTGAATCTCTTCCAAGGTTGAATGTGGCCCTGAGGATATTAAGATGAATATGTTCAATATATATCTTAACTTGCAAAAACGTGACATAATAAATTAGTATATATGGATTCCTAGTAAGGGTGTATACTCAATTGTAAATATTCTCAGGTTGTTATACAAGATATGGGATCTTATTCTTGATGAGGAATATTTTGAGGATCCAGTTTACCCTCCACAAAATCAAGACCTTGAAAAAATCCATGAAGATTCCTTTGAAGAAGGCCCTATTTAAGAAACAACCTATTCTCCTATTATATTACCTCATCCCAATAATCTGAATTAGATGGTCCATATTGTTGAGATTCTGATGAGGAATATTTTGTGGGAAAACCCTTGTTTGATGATGAGATGGAAAATGCATCCATTTATCCATTTCATGAAGAGTTGGATGTTATATTTGAAATCAATAATCATATTTTTGGGGACCCCATATATGATTCATATAGTGAAGCATCTAATGAGGAACCTAAATAATTGGAACCTATAGAGCAACCAAACATCCACTCTACAAGATCTCCAAGAACTAACATCATTCAAGTGAAGGATGTATGCAGACTGCTGCAGACATTATATCTCTACTCATTCAATTTCCTACAAATTGGTGTAGCTTTCTTAGTGATCCTCTATGTTTATCATTTACGTTCAACTTAACAGTGAAATCAACAAGTCCAGGGAAATCTTCTAGTACATCTCCTTTATAGTAATGGAAAAATAATGATGTTAGTTCTTGGAGATCCTGTAGAGTAGATGTTTTAACCTCTTCAGTGCTACTCTATAGTGCATAACCCAGCACTTCAGAGAATATTCTAATGGTTTTCTTGGACATCTTGCGGTGTCCTAATCAATTTCATAATGATAGTTGGGAGGAATGCATTCTGAAATTCCATGGGAAATAGGATTCTGCTAGGTTTCATTTTGAATTACATATTGAATCTCTTCCAAGGTTGAATGTGGCCCTGAGGGTATTAAGATGAATATGTTCAATATCTATCTTAACTTGCAAAAATGTGACATAAGAAATTGGTATATATGGATTCCTAGTAAGGGTTGTATACTCAATTGTAAATGTTTTAACCTCTTCAGTGCTACTCTGTAGTGCATAACCCAACACTTCAGAGAAGATTCTCTCCAATGTATCTTGAACATGCCCCTGGTACATTAATTTTGGATGCCTCTCAGTTGCAGTAATGATACTGATCAATTGGCTAAAGAAGGCTTGAAAAGAGTTCAAATCTAAAATATTAGGCCTTACCAACCTCAAAAGATTGAAGAGCTCTTTAAAATTGTTCTGAAAAAGGGTGCATGACAATAACACCCGTCTCCTCGTATGTATTTGGGAAAGAGAATGGAGTATGTTGGTGTCCTTATTGCGTGGGAAATTCCCTTCATCTAAAACCAGCAATCCTAGTCCCTAAAGTAGAATTTGTTGGCAAGATTCACCCAATGGTTCAAATTAAACACTTCATATTCTAAGGGTTAATTAAACATGATAAGATGAAAGACACTAGGGAATTGATTCAACATCTATACTTACAAATTTTGAAGATGCAAATGGTGGATGGACCACCACTCCTTAATGAAGTCATTCTTTAAATAGAAAAGATGATGGCTAGTAAACCCTAACCATTTTAACTGTCTTTCAGATCTTTGTGTTTGAGGGGCCTGAGTATTTTTTTCTAAAAAACATCTCAACCACCCCTCAATGTAATCTTGCATCAATACTACAATTATATCTTGTCAAACCCTTATTTTGAATAACCCTTCTTCAATTTTTTAGAGATCCTAGTGTTGCTTCCATGAGCTAGTCACTTCATCTTCATTATCATTCACATATATTACTACTAGCCAATTTCTCTTTTTTCTTTCTGAAAAAATGGTAAGGTTATAAAATTGATGCCTCCACAAGGTTCTAAGCTTACAAATATTCCTCTATTTTCTCCCTTTTTAGAACCATTGAATCTCTTATGAAAGGTGAGCCCCCAAGTTTCTTTTTTACTTCAGTGGCTTTCAGGAAAGTTGTGTTCTTTCTCTCCTACAAAATACTGCAAGTGGTGATAATTTATCAGAGGATGACTATCTGCCCTATCCATCCAACCTCTATTTTATTTTATTTGTTTTGATAAGGGAGCGCATACATCTTTCTTCTCACCACAATGATGCCTGATACCTGGGACAAAAAGGTACTAACTGTGCCCTAAACCTAAAAACATGACATAAGAGTTATTTAAAGCTGATATGGATTATATTCATTAATTAATATAGGTGGTTAGGCAGAGAGAAAAATTCAATGATAGTTGTGTCCTTTCCAATGTTTAATCTTCTTAATCTTCCAGTTGTTGCTTTTCTGTTTTTTTTCTTATATGTTAACAGCCAAACAAAATAAACTCCTGGAAAACATCTGTTATCACTAAAATTTGGAAATTATTGGGTTAGGTTCGAGTTGATTTCTAATAAAAGGTTTTTATAATAAAAAACATGAAAGAAGAAATCCATAACATTTAGCAGACTTTTGGCAAATCTCTGTTGTCGATACAGTTTGGAAAATACTGGGTTAGGTTCGAGTTGCTTTCTAACCTAGGGATTTTATAATGATATTGAATTATATTCTAAGTTTTATGTAAAATACCTAGTGGTTAGGGTACGTGTGCCTTCTCCTCGATTTCACACTTGGGTGCATCTAATATACACCCAAGGGTAGGATGTCACACCCCCAAACTCTGTTTACCCCTATTACCTTTGTTTTCGTGGGTGTTGAATGAGGGTAATCTGCTCTAAGATCCTCTTCCTTTCCTCTATTGGCCTCTAATATCCTTTGACTTTCCTTTATTGTCCTTTCCTCTATGAGGATGACAATGAATTTCCTTTATTGTCCACGTAGCCCATGATATATCTCGGTCATCACTACAATAGCAATCTCACTCGGCTATAATAACAGTGCAGTATAACAACTAATAAACCCGAGCCTACAAGTTATTTGGAGCAGGACATGAAAGAAAGTAAAGGGAAGAACAAGGATGTGGGGAAGGCGTTAGGGAAATATGGAAAAAAAAGTAAAGGGACAAGAAGGGCGAGACATCATGCAGGAGTGATACTACCACGATCCTGGACTGTGAGGGAAATCTTATCATTCTAGTATCACTAAGCTAAAATCAAACTCGTTCAATGAACTGATCTAATAGATCGAATTAGTAATGAATCCCTAGAGATTTGCAAAATATTTTTATAATTTTTAAAATCGAAATGAAGTAGGGAATTGTTCTTGTTGTTGTCTGATTATGCGGTCCCTTGGGCATAAATATCCCTAGAATCAAGTCTAAAATATATTGAAGGAACTCTGTGCATCAAAAAAGGAAACGCGGTCTGTTTTGAAGTGATTCTGGACATGGACAGTGGTGGAAAGAAACATATTTCACAAATATAGGCATGTAAATAGTGATGAAGAGGGTTATTTATAAGGTATGGACCCAACTAGCAATTTACCAAACATATCTTAGACCCAAACTTAGCCCTGAAATGGAATTCTAGACCAACCCAAAACCATCAAGCAACAACCCTTCTCAAATCTAGGTGCATAAGAAGCAATTAAGGGTTGATTATGAAAGCTGAAAATATTTTTTTCCCCACTAAGACTGCAGTCCTATGAATTCTTTCTATAGTAACAACCCTAAGCCATGAAATCCATGCTTCATTTTCTAGGTTCTAAGAATGAATAACCTTCAAACATCTGGGGTACCTTCATTTTCTTCGTCGTCGGAGGGTCAAAGGATGGACACAAACGCGCAACAATCTCTCTTTGCACGCAAGCGCGCAGCAATTTCCGCAGGGGTGAGAGTTCTAAACGCTGTAATGGCAATTTTCGCAAGTGCAAGAATTCTAAAGGTTGTAATGGCAATTTCCATAGGTGCCAGAGTTCTAAAAGCTGTAATGGAAATTTCTATATTATTGGGCATTAAACTACATAAACCACCAACCTCCAATGTGGTCATCATTGAGTTGTCTTTTCTTAATTAAGACAGGATTAACTCAGTCCTTCATATTATTGATTATATGTAATTATTGCATATGATATTTTTCCAACATCATTTCATTTCCTAATAAGTTGTGGCAAATCATTTGTGAGAGATCTAAAGCATTAGACTCATTAACCATTAAAGTGTAAACTCTGTATTATAACAATCATTTAATAAACTATATAGAGATTTGCATTAAGATCAAAAGTGTCTATTGGCATAAAAAGGACTTGCTTTAATAATCAATCATTGTTTAATATTTTGTATATATTTAAGTACAATTAACTAGGAGTTTCCATATAAAGATTATAATAATAAAATTGTGAGTTGTGACATCTTTTTATCTAAACATACTAAGCAGTGAAGTATAAGAAAATGAATTATAGTGTTTGTATATTGTTATCTCATAATAATTAATCAAGGTCATAATTTCAATTTATTTGAAATCATTATCTCTTGATTATAAAAACCAAACATATACTTGTGGAACTATTTACATTAAAACCTTTCCAAAATAATTAAACATCAAATAATTTCCATTTACCTTTATGCATTAAAGGTGATGGTAAACTATAATCCTTGTCTTCCATTCTTGGGCATATAAATCTTGCATGTACCTATGTTCAATAAGATTGAGTATTTTCTAATGAATTTAGATAAATCATAGTATTTATGTTATGATACTTTACCATTCATATGAAAAGGTTGTTAATAATAAAAATCCCCAAATTTTCGATGAGAGGCCTCACTACTTTGGGATGTGTAATTAACTATTTAATTATTTATTCATCTACTTTTATGCACAATAATATATATGTTTAAGAATCTATGTAACTTTTTTCATTAACTGAAATTTTGACACTGTTGTATGTGTCTTGTACATTTGGTCATGGGTTTTGAATCTGGATGGGAACAAATACAACATACTTCCCCAACCACCCAACCTACAAGAGGAACCCTCATCGTCGTCATCATCATCATCGTTGCCGTCGTCATCTTCATGATGATGATGATGATGTTGATGATGATGATGATGATGGTTGTGGTTATTCAGTTTCCTTTCTTCCATCAATAAGAGGATGACGATGATGATGATGGTGGTTATGATGATGATGATCATCATCATCATCATGGGGATAACGATGATGATGAGGAGGAGGAGGATGAAGATGATGATGATGGAAATGATGATGTTGATGAGGATGATGGTGATTATCATCACCATGAGGATGAGGATGATGATGTGTGATGATGACGACGATGATGAAGATGATGATGTGTGATGATGACGACGACGATGATGTTGATGAAATATATGAAAATGATGATGATGATGATGGTGATGATGATGATGATGATGATGATGTTGATGACGACGATGACAATGATGACAATGATGATGACGATGATGTTGATGATGATGATTATCATAGTCATGAGGATGACGATGATGATGATGATGATAATGATGAAGATGACGATGACGTGGATGGTGACGACGATGCTGATGATGACGATGATCATGAGGATGAAGATGATGATGATGACGATGATCATGAATATGATGATGATGGCGATGACGATGTTGATGATGATTATCATCATCATGAGGATGACGATGATGCTGATGGCGATGATGATGAAGATGATCATGATGGTGATGATGATGATCATGGGGATAACGATGATGATGATGAGGATGATGATGAAGATGATGATGATGGTGATGATGATGTTGATGATGATTATCATCATCATGAGGATGACGATGACAATGATGATAATGATGATGCTGATGATGATTATGATGTTGATGACGACGATGACAATGATGATGATGATGGTGTTGATGAAGATGATGATGATGACGATGATGATGAAGATGATGACAATGGTGATGATGATGTTGATGATGATTATCATAATCATGAGGATGATCATGATCATGATCATGATCATGATGACGCTCTTGATGATGTTCATGATAACGACGACGACGACGACGATGATGAAGATGATGATGATGGTGATGATGATGATAATAAGATGATGATGATGATGGTGATGGTGATGATGATGAAGATGACGATAACGATGATGATCATGATGATGATGTTGATGATGATGTGTGATGATGACGACGACGATGATGAAGACGATGATGATGAAGATGATGATATTTGATGATGACGACAATGAAGATGATGATGATGATGATGATGATGACGACGACGATGATGATAAATATGATTTTGATGACGACGATGACAATGATGATGATGATAACGATGATCATGAGGATAACGATGATGACGATGATGATTATGATGAATACGATGATGATGGTGATGATTATGTTGATGAGGATGACGATGATGATGATGGTCATGATGATGAAGACGACAATGACGACGATGATGAAGATGATGATGAGGGTGATTATGATGATGATTATATATGATGTTGATGATGGTGATGATGTTAGTTGTAACTCTTTTAAAAAAAATAAGATAAATGAATATGTCTATGATGATGATGCTGATGATGACGATGACGATGAAGATGATGACGATGATTGTGATGATGATGATGATGGTGATGATGAAGACGACAATAATGATGACAATGATGATGAAGATGATGATGATGCTGATTATGATGATGATGATGATGATTATGATGATGATGATGATTATATATGATGATGATTATATATGATGATGATTATATATGATGATGATGATGATGATGATGAGGATAACGATGATGATGATGACTATGATGATGAAGATGATGATGATGGTGATTATGATGAAGACGACGATGATGAATATGACGACAATGATGATGATGTTGATGATGATGATGATGTGTGATGATGACGACGACGATGATGAAGATGATGATGTTTGATGATTACGACAATGATGATGAAGATGATGATGATGAAGATGACGATGATGATGACGATGATGATCATGGTGAAGACGATGATGATCAACATGATGATGATGGTGATGGTGATGATGTTAGTAACTCTTTTAAAAAAAATAAGATACAACAATAGGTCTAATTAAATATTTACCTTTCAATATATTTCATCGTCTTCTTCATCCATGTCATCGTCTTCTTCATCCAATTCATCATCTGTATCATCAGATCCAGAGTCAACATTGTAAGGGTTGGCCATATCATCATCATCATCATCATTAGTTATGCTCATCGTGTCATCGTCGGTATAATCTTCATCGGCATTGTCTTCTACATCATTTGATTCAACTATTTCTTGGAGTACATCTTCTGTTGGATCATCATCATCACCTAAATCATGTTGATCATTCTCTTCGTCATCATATTCTTCTTCCAGAGAACCCTCTTCATTAGCATCGTCTAGGTTATACTTTACCGACCTTCCCCTTGGATCATGTCTCACAACAAATGACCAGCCTGTTTTACCTAGAACCTCTGAGTAAAATACCTATTCACATTGGCTTGGAAGAACATAGGGCTATGTTCCTGGCTCAAACAACCTTGTGTTTACCATGGTAAATCCATTATCACGTTCAATAATAGTTTTATCGGGATCACGTTGATTCAATCGTAACCTATACCATTTGACAATGAATAGAACTACCTTAAAGGATTTAAAGTCACAATGTATAATATCTTCCAAAATAACCATAGTATCGATTTTCTGAGACTTCTGGATGTCTGTCACTTCTAGATGAAACATTGGTCACCTTAAAGACAGCAGATATCCCAGAATATGATGTTTTCTTTGTTTCATCCAATTTTTTGATCCAATATCTACCTCCATTGCAGACCATAGCCTTATGGTGTTCTACCTGCAATAAGCAATACACAAAAAGATTACACAACCATTCAGTCTTTATGCAACAATACATGGAAAATAACAACATGTACGTCAAAATCTAATTTGAAAAATAAAATATTTAGAGGGATTGATTAATATGCTTACCATTTTATCTTTTAAACCATATGCTAAATTGATTCACCTTTTTGTTAGATTTCTATCTCCATTGCGATGTGCTGCTTTTACCAATGAAGTCGCACCTTCCCATGATATTCCATGACCCTATTGTTCGCATCGTTCGATCCATACCTTCATCCAGTCAAGATTGTTTGTGATGTATAAATGAATTGCATCCCATTCTCGACCAACCGTTTAATGACAATAACCATTAAAATGAAAGACAGGTGTAAATCTCCTGAACAAAGTATATGCTCTTAATTGAAGCAATAACTAGAAAATACAATTAGAATATGAATGATATAATAAACATCCACCAGTTAATAATTACCTTTCAGCTTCCTCAATCTACCTTTCCCCTTCAGTTCCTCCCCTTCAAATTTTTTATTGGAGTCAGGATCACAAATGTGACGTAAATTGAGCTTTGACACTAAAATAGGAAGATATCCACTAACATACAACATGTTTTGGTATACTGTATATCCTTCCATCATAAAACCCTCGGCATGTGATTGTTGTCTCACCAAACCTTTCATAAATTTCAGGTGCCTCTCAACCATCCACATGGACCTTGAGTGCACAGGTCCACACAACTCAATCTCCTCAACTTGGTGTATGAGGTAGTGTTTATGTGCATTGAAAAATGTCGAAGGTAGATGCTTCTGCATTTCACACATGTGACAAGGAATTTATCTCCTCCAATACTTTATATCTTCTTTATGGATTTCTTTATATGTCAACCATCTACAAGTGACGCAAACCAATAACGATATTTAACAAAAAGAAACATTAAATTCCATATGATGAAATAGAGCACAAAAAAACAAATATAAATTATACAGAGAATTAAAGAAACACTAAGCATATGCAAGTAATCGCTAGTTACCTCATGTATTTACCAAGATTATATATAACTTGTTTGACATTGTTGTCAAAGTTGTCTGAGAGAGAGAGAGGTAGAACATACTGTATCAATATACAAACCATGCCATTTATTAAACAAAGAGTATACAAACAAGAAAAAAATATATACGCAGTAAAATGAAAAAAATAAATTATATGGACATAACAATAATAATTACCTTGATGAAGACGTGCCAATCATGTGTTTTGACCCCCGCAAAATCCCATTTTTGGTTATGATATTCTTCAAGTTCGCACAAAATCCAGTGGGAAATTTAATTTTCCGCATTACTTCTTTGACAACATTGCTTTATTGCTCCGTAAACATCCATGGAATTGAGTTTATATTAACTTGGTCTTTGTTGCTATGAAATTGGATGACGTCTTTCATTGCATGGTTGCTTTCTTGAATGTCTTTACAAGCTTTCACAACTTTATCTTTCTCCCTCCTTAGCTCCAGTAGTCACCTGTTGACGGGCATAGGTGACTATGCACGTAACGGAGAAGACAACCCAGACCGAGATCCTTAGAGCAGGTTCCAAGCTGTTTGGGATGGTTGTTTTCGACAGGTTTAAAGGCTATGTTAGCCTGAAAGTCTAACTAAACTAAGTCTAAAAGAAAAAAATAAAGCTATTGCTTTGGTGAATTAAATCTAATAAATACCTACGAATGTACAAATTAAACTAGTTAATCTGCTTACTAATGAATTAGTAATTTAATTAAATTAATCTATGAACCAAATCTATTTAATTAACTGAACTTATAAATAATCAAAAATTAATCGAACATGTTAAATGAGTTATAAAATTTGCATTATTAACAAATATACATTAATTACAAAAATTAGAAAAGAACCTGAATGTGATTCAATGGCTGTTTTCCATAAAATAATTTAAAAGAAACAGCATATTAATCTATTTTCGATCTTATCCTTATCAAGAGCGAAAAGAATATTAAACTGGAATCGAATTCTGCTAATAAAACTACTGCATGGGTATCCTTGATAATATTAAAAGAAATTCAAACATTAACAAAACCATACAGTAATTATAACATAACAGTTAAGCTATGATTTCAATCATCAACTTCATAATATGATTAATCAACAAAAATTGAAACATTAGAAAGTCGATAATCATACAAGACATATATTTGCAAAATTCTTTAAAGAATTTATGACAAACATAGATAATATAGAACAGGGATGACAAAACCAATAGATATCGTAAACCGTATGCAAAGTATACAAACTGTAAAATATGTTAAATATCACCAGTTCCACATATTGTAGCTGCAGACAGGAAGCTGTCTCAAGTCACAAATAAATCGAACCACAGTCTTGTCCTCTCGTTCCTCCAACTATCGACCCCTTAGCAGCAGTGTTTTCTGAGCTTTCAAGAGAGAAATATCTTAAGCTTTAGCAGCTCCCAGTCTGCTTTCCTCCTCCATTCACGTTCCAGAACAAGAAACAAATCTTATTCTGTTCAGTCGAACTCTTAGACTGCTCTCCCAATAATGAAAAAGAAATTTTTCAATTTTGATGAGCATTCCCGAAATTATTACTGGCAGCAACGTTTCGATCTGAAAGAGAAATATTTCAGTCTCCACCTCCCTTTTCAATCAAATTCCCCTGGTTTAAATAGACAAAGATCAGAAGAAAATCCAATTCGAGCTTTGCACTGGCAAATTTCTTGAAAGAACCATTTCCTTGCCGGCCGCAACTGTAAAAATCGGGTTCAAAGGATCCCGAAAATCTCCTAGAATTCATCATTTTCTGGCAAAATCCCCTTGATTAAAGCTAAATGGGTCCGATCTGAAGAAAACCCATGTGGCGGATTTTTTAAATCTGCCTCCATTTGCTCACAACGTGGCTCATAAAATCGTCTGTCAGTTGAAAACGCGATTTTGTAACAGGCAACAATCCCGGCAGTTTCTCTGTTTCTAGCTGAGAATGAAATCCATAGCACGCTTTACTCCAAAGAACCAACAGCCTTGCAATAAACAAATAAGAAATCAAAAATCTTCTTAATATCAATCAATCAAAATATTACACATGCAAATTAGAAAGGCAATCATAAATTTATCTGAAAAGATAGACAACAGATCTTCCCTTTCACGCTGGCGTATTTTGAGTAATCTCATCAATCCAGTAAAGATCGTGTGGTGTAAATTCAGAATGACCGTAACCATTTCCTTCATAGGCTGGTATGTTTAACTTCTTCATTATCTGCATTGCATCCAGATTATTAGCTCTTTTAACAAAACGAGATCCTTCATGAATTCGCGATATGTTTCCCGATTCTTGATCACAACTGGTTCTTGTATTCCTGCAATTTCATCGCCCTAATCTATGCAAGCAACTGCTGATCTGGATATACATGTCAATGCAGACTGTAAACCATTTATAATCGGCCAGATTTTATGATGCATCGTGGCACTCTTTGTTTAACAGCTTGGCGATATAATAATAACTATTCTTTGGCATGATCCTCAACATAAGCTTTACGCGCCATTTCCATGCAGTATAACGAAAACTACATGATCTGTTATGAACCCGCATTTTGAATAATAGATTCTCTCTTTATTCTTTAAGCTCCTCGTGATGCGGCAATAATATGATGTCCATTCACTTATGGCGATTTATAAAGCAAGATATGACATTAATTACAAAAGTGCTGAAAACATCATATTTTAATCCATGAAATAATTCTTTATTGATTAAAATACTCTTTTGGTTGTCGTCTCATATGGAGAATATCAATAATATTCATGGTTACTCTGTCTTTTCACCAATGTGGAGGAATGTCCACCAATATTACCAATACTGAGAATGCTCATATTTTTTTGGACTCATGCATATTCCAAAATATAACTCTCAAAGAAATCCAAGCATCCATCCTTGACCTTTTGAACAAAATGCATCCACATCTTACTGTATAATAGTTTTAACCTTCAGAAGTGAGAGACATGCTATACAAATCCCATAACTGGTAGTATTAATCTCGACCTCTACATGCAATAAAGATGACATATGAGGACCATTATAAAGATAAGGTTGTGTTATTGAACAAAAGCCTTGAAAATATAATTTGAATAAACTTTGGTAAGATGCCAAAAGTACAATAATCAACCTTAAACCTTATCAATATTTACGATAACAAAATCACATAATGAAAATCAAATTATAAATATTTGGATTAAGATTTCAAAATTAGATCATTACAAATTATTATCACTTAACCCTTGATTTTCAATGCAAATCCATTCAAAATAATAATTTCAAAGTAGTGATTTTGTTAACTAATCCATAGCTCACAAAGGTTTTTCTTTAAAAACATTTAATTTCATTGTTTCAGTAGCTTCTGGAATGTCACCATTCCAGTAGCTGTCAATTCTTTAAGTTTACCATATGAAATTCATCAAAAATAAAATACAATTTTATTTGATGAAATAATGTTTTTTAAAGGTTGTTGGGTAGGGGCACAACATTACCATAATGTTTCAGTAACATTCTTTCCAATATGCATTGTATCAAATAAATGAGCAATTTGTAGGTGCTCATAGTAGGGAAACCTGTTGAATTGAATAGGATAACTTTTAATTCCTCATGGAAGCCCATTAATGCCTTCATGATCACGATGGACATCATGAATATTAGTTTATAAATAAATTACATCATAAATAAAAAATGGCCACTACAGTAAACAACTCAAAATTAAAATTAAAATACATAACAATTCATATACGATGATCCATACGTACCATGATGATGATTTCTATTGTATTGCATCTTCCAAAGGTGAGGTGTCATTCTTCGTGGTTTTAATGCAGTCTCTTGTTTCCCATTGAAAAGATTTTTTTCAGTTGTTCTATACTTGTGATTCTTAGAGAGGAAATGCCTATACTCATTAAACACCTCCTTTCTTAATCTTTTTGAACGACGAGATTTTATCTTAGGACCACAAACTGGACATGCAAATTTACCCTTTGTCTGAATACCTACAATATTTAGATATGGAATATCTATGGCATGGTAATCCATAAATTGCGTTATGTTTTTGCACCTAAACAGTCGTTGAAAACGTGGAATGATGGGAATGTAACGAAGAACCTTTTGAGGCACCTTTTTTGTTACTTTATCTGTACGATATCTACTTACATGACATTCCAGACATTCTGTTGCAAATTCATGCTGATTATAATATATAACACGGTCATCGGTGCATGCATGAATTTCTTCATAATGCATTCCAATCTCTTTCATGATGGAAGATGAATCTCGATATGTGCGAGGTAAAATATTTGATCGTGATAACAAAAATTCAGCTATCAAGCTACAAAAAAATAAAAAAATAGTTAATGTAATAAATAAATAATATTAACGAAACACGCTTCATCCGTATGATGATCAATAATGATTTAACAATACAATTATTAGAGGAATACAGATAAACTTTATCACGATCCTATATATGTGATGGATTATTTTACATACCTTAGCATCCGTGTGATCGCAATGTTTGAAAGACCATTCATAACCTTCAAAATCATTATCAACAATACAACAGAGAGAAGATTTGTTTTGGAGCCTTCATAAAGGGGTTCATATGCCTTATCGAGAAGAGGTATATCATGAACATCATCAAAGTCATCATCATTTTCATTATCATTGTCATCGTCATCATCCATTCTAACATTAAATGAATCATGGATCAATGTATTTGTACCGTAATCTTCAACTACATTATCAGTATGATCATCTTGTTCAATATGATCATTCACTTGTTCTCCATTAAACATACATGCTCCATGATCCTGATCCTGAACTTGTTCTGAAAGCACTTCCTCTGGATGATATGCTGTAGGGCGTATTCCCTTTAATATAAATACATGGAAACATCAATAGATATACATTAATATATGAAAAATAAAAATAATACATACAATTACCAAAACAAAGAATATAAAAAACTTTATAATGCTAAACCTACAAATGCACGATATTCGTTGCCCCCCTCGGCGTGTCCATGTTCCCTGCAATGTTTTGTGGATGTTGAGATCAATATTATTCTCCTCTTAAATCCCCTGCATTGAGTACACAGACAATAACATTTTCCATCAACCCTTCGTTTCGCTCCATCCCATAGTCTAGCAAGCAATTGTCGGTTGTTTTCATTTGGATCCAGAATATTTCTATTTGACATTTTGTCACAAACTTCGTGAATGAATATAACCGGTTGTCTTAAAAAATCAAGTTCCATGCATCACAATTTTCTCAAATGGAGAGAAGTCGAAGAATAAAAAAATCCCGACAAACTGTCTATCGAAGAAAAAAAAATTCCCACAACCACACGTTGAAGAATAAAACAATTCCTGAAAACGTCCGTCGAAGAAAAAATAATTTTCGCAAATCGTCCGTCACTTCTACAACAAACATGTCGAAATGTTTAAAAAAGTTTAAATTTATAATGGCCTTGTCGTCGGATATCCGACGAATTGAACATTGTTACCGTTGGAAATATGGGACCAACAATTTCAAAATTTTCAAATTTGACATTATTTTCTTTCAAAAAAGCCTACAAATTAAGGTCGGATATACGCCACCTGTGCGTCGAAAAACCTATGGAGTAAGTGTCGAATTCCAGACACATATACACCAAAAAACCGGCTCTAAAGTGTCAGACATTCGACACCTTAGCTGTCGAAAAACCGAATCCAACATGTTGGATATTCGACACCCTTAACGTCAAAAAATAGACTCCAAATGTGTCGAAAATTCGACGGCACTAAAAAATTTCCTAATCATTGTAATTCTCAATGATTGTTGTGCGACACATCCATATGAAATGTCGGATGGTGTCGGATTCTATCGTTGGATTTCGGGTTCAAATCCTGTTGTGATTGAAAGGTGGTGAGAGCATTGCTACACAAACCAAATGGTAAGACTCTTTATGCAAATGTTCCCCAAGGGCATGTGAATGTAGTCTTGTCTTGGTCACTTAGTGCAATTTGTATTTGATTATATCCACTAAAGTACTTCTTACTTGAGAGTGTATCCAATACCTAATCTATGAAGGAAGTGTAAAATAGTCCTTTAAGATTTCTTTATTCAATTCTCAAAAATCAACACATACTCTCCACTTGCCATACTTTTTAGGCACAATAACAAGCGGTGAAACCCACTTGCCATTTAAATAAGATATATAAAGTTTGCATTGAGTAAATTTTGAATTTCTTCTTTTACAAGAGCTCTCAATACAGGGTTCATCCAACGTTGTGGTTTCCTAATAGGTATAGCATTCTCCTTTATGTAAATATGATGCATACATGTACTGGGGTGAATGCCACACATATCAGTGTAATCCCATGCAAATGCACTGGACTGTTTTTGTAGCACATGGATCAATTGTTCTCTCTAATTAGGTCCAATTGAGAATTAATATTTAAAAATTTCCCTGGAATTATTTAAGTGGAAATAGTATATCAATATGAAATTTCATTTATTCTTAAAACAAGATAAGATGTTGAATTTTATGCATCACAGTTTTCCTGAAAGTGTCTGCTGAAAATGTAATCAAATGAGGAAGAAGAATATAAAAGTTGAACAAAATATATAGTAGATATAATTTTTTAAAGAATTTTCTTATGTTAGTTCCTTAAATCCCCCAGACTACTCAATAGTTAAAATAGGCTGCACAATTTATTTATCCCCATAGGGATCCTCTATCCAAAGGTTTATCTGGTAGGTAAAGGATAAGTTTCTTCACAAAGCTCCCATTAGAGATAGTCATCTCTCCATATATACAACCGATTAAAGCATCATTCATAGTGAGCCATAATCTCCCTAGAATCAATGGATGACCATACATTGAAGTCTTTTGTTGTATAACCAAAAATATCCATGAGGTACTCCCATAAATATGAAGTAACCATTACATCATCCAATACACCTGCAGGCTTAAATATATATCTATCGGCTAATTCTAGCATTGTAGGTGTGGGTCTAAGACTGTTTAACTGTAAATTTTCCATAGTCATGTTGTCATGACATTTATTGCAACCCCTAAGTCAGTTAAAATGTTTGTTATTGGGACGTTGTTAATATAGAAAACAACTACATGTTTGTCAAGATCAACATATTTTCCACTATAGTTTTCTCTAACATTAATTGAGCTAACTAACCTACAACTTGGATTGTGGGGGAACCCTTTATTTCTTTCCATGGTTTCTTGATGCACAACTCCCTGGTATTTTTTGCATATATAGGAATTCATTTTATTGATTTCAATAACGATATTCTACGTCAAATTTAGGGTGGGAAATATGATTTTCTACATTTAGCCTCTCTAGATAGGGAGGTGGTTTGTTTCCCCTATGGCTATTATAAATGCAAGTGTTAAGCCCTAAATATTGGGCACATTACCCCATGTATTGTGGTTTATTACATATTATTGATGTCGGATTGGTTCTATTAGTTGCTATTGTGCACCTTTGTCTCCTATATATAGGAAGGATATATTTTCATTTTAGTCATGATTGCATCTTGTCTTGTCTTATGTACTTAGTACATTGTGTAAGGAGGTTCCTCCCTCAAAGAGGATTGTTATTAATCTCTTCTCTTCATTATTAAATCATGGGTTACTTTCTTCTGGTCTATTTCTTCTACTTTTATTCCATTTATGGGATTTAGTTGCATAACATTTTGTATTAGACCTCTTTCCTCGAGATTGTTTTCTTCAAAATGAGTCATCTTATAATTTTCACTATAAGTTTTTTTTTTCTGCAATGATCCATACGGTGAGATAAAAAATACACCTCTAAAATGGCCTAAATATCATTGTTCTAGAATTCAGGTCCTGAGACATTACAGGTTCGGAGATATTATCCCTTGAAGGTAGGGTTTTTTACTAGTCCATAAACTAGTCTAAAACAGGTTTTTTGAGGAAAAAGTTCATATCTGGGGGATCCAATATCTAAATTATGTGAGATATATTGCATACACATTTATATGGAGTCCAATATACTTGATAGTTTTTATTAACCCAGATCCAAAATATTGGACACTTGGAATGCCGTACAAGTTTGCTCTTCTGAAAGGACAAACAACAAGAAGTGTTGGGATATTTGGAATAAATTTTTATTGTCCCTTACAAATTATCTTTGACCTATGGCATAGGAAAGAGGGAACATCATGATACCATATGACAAATTTTCATACCAAGAGGATCCAAATTCACATATTTACCTTAGCTCCAATTCGACCATTAAATATTCTCCCAATTAGGGCTTGAAAAAGGTATGCCATTTCAATTTGAATAGCTTTGAGTATAATGATATATTTTGGAGAAACCTAGGGTTTGAGATATATTTATATTATACAAAATTAATCCCAAAGGAAGTGAAAAAAATCACACTCCACTCAAACCACCAAAGGATTCATCCCTGGCATACGAGGCAAGTGAATACATACCTTTTAAGGATTCCAAGCTGGAAGATATGATTAAAGGGATGGATACTAAAGAGGATCTCCAGGGGATGGCTAGTATAGAATATCTTTAAGAACTGAAGGAATCGATAAAAATATATATTTATTCCCCATTCATATACTCAAGAAGAGGATAAATAGGAAAAAATGAACCTATTCCAATCACGTTTTACAAAAATTGAAAAACAATTGGAGAACAAGAAGATTGAGACCCAAAATTTTTATGATTCACTATGTCATCATGGTTTTAACTGAAGTGTGAGGATTTAATCTACTTCCAAAATTGACATGAGAAATTTTGGGGCAATGATGCAATAACTTGGATATTCTAAATGGAGCAATTCTTTGATCTACACTAGGTGTCAACTTTGCAAAAGGTAACTATTGGATCCTTATATTTAGAGCCTGATCAATTTGTATGGTACCAATGGCTTTATGACCGTAAAAAGGACAATGTAATCTCTTAGTCTATATTCACAGGAGAATTGATTGCACATTATGGGGATATAAATAGAAACACCTTCTTTATCTAGTAGGCGCATCTCAAGCAAAAAGGTCTAGTTACAGAGCAAATCAAGCAGTTTCAGAAGTTAAGTTTCAAAGTGAAGAATATTTCAGAATATAATTTGTTGGATATATTTATTGGAACCTTGAACGATAACATTCAACTTGAGGTGAATGTCTTCAAACAACCATCCTTGGAGAAGGCTTTCATGATGGAAAGGAAGGTTGAAAGTAAAAATATGGCGGTGGACACTAGAAATACCACTTCCAACACATACAGAGAGTGATGTTCCTTCTTCTAACCCACATCATAGGTTGACACCTCAACAACTGGAGGAAAGAAGAGAAAAATGTATATGGTTTAATTGTGATAGAAAGTACAATAAGGGACAGGAGGAAATAAATTATTATACATAAAATGTGAAGAGGAACAACAAAAAGAACATGAACCACCGCAAGGGGATGAACTAGAAGTGATTACTTCCACAATATGTTGTCATGCTTTTGCTAGAATTAGCACTCCTCAAACTCAGAAGATCGAATGATATATCAAAAATAAAAATAAAAAGGTAACTGTGTTGATTGATTCTGGTAGTACTCATAATTTCATTCACTATAAACTAGCCAAAGATCTCAATTGATTTGTATATCCAACACCATTGATTCAAGTAATGATTGTAGATGGAGAAACCATCAATTGTTCAGTGAAATGGCATAATATCAATCTTACTATGGTGGAATATGTATCGAATAGTCCCATGATTTCTATCCCAATGGGTGTTGTTGATGTTATATTAGGGGTTCAATGGTTACAATCATTGGGAATGATGGTTTTTAATTTTCAGAAGCTTTTCATGAAATTTTCCTAGGAAGGAAAAGAATTTGTATTAAATCATAGCACAAGGAAACCAACCAAGGTGATCAACTCTAGTGGTATGAAAACATTGTTAAAGGAAGGACAACAAGGTGTATTTACACATTTATGCTCACTGGATGTTCAAACATATAAGGATCTTATTTCCCCAGATTTCTAAAGGGTTCTTAATAGGACTTCCAAGGTATTTGAAGATATTCCAATAATTCTTCCACCTGTTAGAGATATGGACCATGCAATTCACTTAACTCTAGGAAGAGTTCCTTGTAGCATCAGACCTTACAAATACCCCTATGACCAGAAGAATGAAATGGTGCATAGGGTGGAAGTAGTGGGAGGAAAATATATAGTTCAAGCACTGGTAGATTGCATAAAAAACTAATCTTGTCATCAGTTCTCTAAATCTTGAAGATGTCAAAAAACATGATGAAATGACAGGTAAATCAACGTCATCATCAAAGGAGTTTTGAAGAAGGGAAAATCGTACGGGAACCTAAAAAAATCATTGAAACAAAGACAAAACGGCTACAAAATCAGGTTATTACTGAGTACCTCATTAAGTGGAAGAACTCACCAATTGTAAATTCAACATGGGAAGACGATTCCTTCGTACAGATGCATCCATAACTACCCAGTCTTTGAGGACAATGCTCGTTTAAAGGCAAAGGTCATGTTAAGCCCTAAATATTAGGCACATTCCCCCCTATATATTAGCACATTACCCCCTATATTGTGGTGTATTACATATTATTGACGTCATCTTGGGTTTATTAGTGGGTCTACTAGTTGTTATTGTGCACCTTTGTCGCTTATATATAGGAAGGAGATATTTTCATTTTAGTGATCATTATATCTTGTCTTGTCTTATGTACTTAGTACATTGTGTAAGGAGGTTCCTCCCTCGAAGAGGATTTCTATTAATCTATGTTCTTCATTATTAAGGCATGGATTACTTTCTTTGGTCTATTTATGCTACTTTTATGTTATTTCTGGACTTGGTTGCATAACAAAAAGGGAAAAGATGTCTGTGTTTTGGGAGGGGTTTAATCATGATCATCATTGTATAATTGTTGAGTTGCTTCTCTTATAACTCTTCTCCAATGATGACTACATGGTATTTTGTATTAAGAATCTTTCTGGTCCTCAAAAGTATATCATGGAGTGGTATGGGAGTAATAATATAGGTCGAGAAGGTTTGCAACTCAACATTAAAAACATGATGAGTTCTATTATTTGGGTTAGGGACTCGCTAAGTGGGTAGTTTTGTTGGACAAGGAGGGGTTTGATTAGTGGGAAATTATAATTGTTGGGGTTAAGGAATGGTGGGTTAAGGAGGGTTCATTTGGGTTTGCATCGAAGTGTAAGCTTGTGGCATCAGTGAGGGATACTATGGATAAGTAAGATTAGACATTGGAAAATTTAGATGAATCTTTCAACATAGTCCTCTAGACTTTTGTATTCCTATTGCTGCATCTTAAAAATGTTAGTACTCAAACATCTAGTATTATAGTATTCCAGATATTTTTAAGATTTTTTTTTCCATATCCTCTCAACACCTAATGCTATACTCCCCTAAACCCATGAACCATATAAGAGAAGAACCCTTCAAAGTGGCTAGGGAACAACTTTAGCCTTTGGCCATCATTTACATAATTGTAACTACAACACAAGATATCAAATTCAAAGAGGAAGGTATATGGATCCTCAGTTACCATACTGTGAAAGTGTGGCAGAGTTGATGGAGGGATATTTTTCGTATTCACATTTTCTGCTAAATCCATAATAGGAAACTCAAAAGTTACCTTGTCTTCATTATTACTAGTGTTGTCTTACGTTGCATTTGAATCCATTTCTTCTTCCTTGGGCATACTTCCAAACAAGCTAAATCTAGTGAATTCTAGTAAGGTGCCCAAACATGATGAAGAATATGATTGAAAGAATAGTCGGATTGTTTGCAATCTGAACTTCTGCTTCTCCTTCTACAACCATAGTTTTGACTTGTGATACAACTACTGCTCGTGTTACTTCAAGAAATTTGATTATATGTTTTGGCATTACAATCTGATTTCCTCCGTTATTGACTCCAATATCTCTGTTTGCTCCTTCTTCTACCAATTTTTGTTATCTTGTAGCGAATCAAACTCCTCATACATAGTTGATTTCCATCTTGGATCATGGAAAGCCTCTTTGAATGATTGAGGATCTGATCCCATCATCATGAAACACCTCTATGGGAGAAGTGGATCTATATGGGAGAGTGCAACATGTTCATTCTGATACAGGGACCTCGTTGTTCTTCTGTCATCTAGATCCCCAACAACATTCCTAGCTGCTTTAATGAGATTTTGGGCCCATTTAGGCTTATGATTTGGAATAGATGTTGGATTTGGATCTAGATATTCTTGAGGTTTAATCTCAATATCAAGATCATTTTGATATTCTTCCTCATCTTTTGAATTTGAAACATTAGACAATAAATCTTTATCTGTAAATGGATATGAAGGAGATATTATACCTTCATCTACTTCGAATGATAGATGAGATTGTACTGGATCTGAGTATGTCATAAAGTGTGAGAATGCATATGCTCTAAATGCATGGATTTCAAAACCCTTCGCTATAATCTTCCTAGTTGAGATATATGAGATCTCCATTGAGTCAGGACCAAATACCACTCGCTTTGGTGGGCCAGTATGTGTCATCTCATATACATATAACACATTTTCTGCAAAAGGGCACATAAAGTACATTTATGAACTCTCCATGCTGGATTTTAATGGAACCTCTCCCTACAGCTGGGATCTATGACTCATCCCCCATATGAATGCTAATTCCTCCTGATACATCCAGAGAGGTGAAGGATTCTTTGGAAAAAACCATGTGGTTGGATGCTCCTGAATCAATTAGATAGGATTTTGACCAAGTGATGCTTTCTTTCAAGGCATGGAAAATCTCATGCTCTTCTATCTAGTGTCTAAATTCAGACTTATTTGCACCTTAAGGAAGGGAAATGTTGTTATGTTTAAGTAGATTTGACAGCTATTCATCGGTCTTCTTCATGCACTGACTCTCTGTATGAAATCCTCTCATACAGTAGGAGCATTTAGATTTCTCAAATTTCTTGTTCGTGTTCTTCTTGGAACCTGAGGCTCCATCGAAAGAGTTCTCTTCTCCTTGGGTTTTCAATCATTATTTTTGGTCTCCTTCCCTTTTTTCTTCCCTTTTCTTGTGCATTCCCAAAGTCTCCAACTAAGAGGGATTGATTCTCTAAGGCATTTAGCACTCCCATGTGAATCAATTTGTCTTGCTCCTGGCTTAGTGACTCTGTAAATGCATCTAAAGAAGGCATTTTCTAATTTGGGATGGATACTCTTCCGGTGTGGAAAGTAGATATAAAGACTAAAAATTCTTATCTAAGCTTGCTCAGAATTGACAGCACAAGTTGCTCATCCTTCCTCTCTATCCCACATTGCTTGCATTGCAAGACTAGGGATTTGTATTTTGAGAAGAAATGTTGAATTGCATTGAAGTTGTTGGGATGGAGTGCAATGATCTCATTCTCTAGAATATGGCCTCTTATCTCATCTTGTTTTCCAAACAAATATTCAATCTTGTCCCATACTTATTTCAGAATTCTGAGTCCCTCAAGGTGCAACAGCAATTCCCTGGAGATGTGGATGCACATGAAGTCGAAGGCTTCATCTATCTTATTCAAAAATTTGGATTTCTTAACATACTGTTGGGGTTCAATATTCCATATCATGTTGAATATTGGTTCTTGGAGCACATATCCTAATTAGGGTTGTAACCTGCTCTATCGCATTTCTTGATAGTTTTTCATGGCACTTGCAAGGGGAGGGTCTACAAACCCCTCCCAAGCTATCCCCAACAACCAAGGTGGAGATCTGACCGACCGGTCTGCATCAACACCACCCATCACAATTCAAATTGGGTCTAAAGAAATCTCAATTTATAATGGAAAGTAGGTTCTGAATACTCCAGGTAAACCACAGACAACAGTTCAGGAAAAAGGGTAGTCCAGCACCCAAACCTACATTATTGAAACTGAGAATCTACCTTTCCTTCTTCTCCCAGCTGAAAGGATCAATACCTGTGCACAAAAGATGAAATATCATGCACTTATAGGAAAATTCATGGGATTCTGGCCAACTGAACACGCCTTGCATGGATGGATTGTAGCCAAATGGAAACCGAAGGCCCATTTTGATTTACAACTTGGTTCTAAAGGTTTTTTACCATAATTTTTTTATCATCTTGATGATAAATCAAGAGTTGAATAAGGAGTTCCTTACTTCTTCAATGCGACCGGTGTTTATCTCCGCAACTTGACGGAAAGGTTTAGTCCATAAAAAGAATATTTCTCTTGGGCGTCAGTCTGGATCCGAATGTTCTCTCTTTCGCAAGAATATTGGGACAAGGAAACCCTTAAAGAAATTGGAATTACACTAGGAACCTATGTTAGATCGTCTGATTAGACTAAAATGAACAAATTCACCTCCTACACGAGGATCTGCGTGTATATGCACATTGTAAACGCTCTCCTAGACGCAATCTGTCTATCTCATGAAAATTTGAACTGGCTCCAGCCTCTCGACTATGAACATGTTCCATTTTGATGTCGAAAATTCCATGAGCATGGACACCTCTTTAGTGATTGTCCACTCAACCGAACCAAGATGGCTAAATCAAAGAATGGGGAAAAAAAGTGTCACCAAAGGAAAGTTGGGACATACAACTTTCAAGAAGATCTGCCTACCACTAGTAACAACTTCGATGTCTTGAATGATCAAGCTGAAACTTCATCTGAGGCGATGCATATGGATACCATCATTAACAATTCCAATATTCAAAATCCCACGCTTTCACAATCATCTGAGCACACAATGAGATCATAAAATCTTCCACCTAGATCCTCAAGATATAGCAACTAATCTCGTGCCTATGTCTTCATCAACTCCTCGAGAATTACCAATAAATGTTCATGCTCATGAATTCATGGATGAAGACTTAAAAGATCAAGATCTGGGGGAGCTAGATCTCGAAAATATGGAGGATGCTTGCACTAGAAAAGCCTTTGATTCCATTCCTGCTCGGCAACTACAACTTTTTGAGGAAGCTCTTGTCGAGGCCAAAGTGCAGAATAAACTTGGGGTCTATCATCCACCACAAAAATATAGACACAAATTTCCTAAGGATAACAGGGAAAGAGGATGCAAAACTAACTTGCAACAATTAAACAGACTTGGCAATGCACTCATAGAATCAGGCTAGTATGCTCAGCTAACATAAGTCTTCTCCTCTGCTTCCCAAGGTATCCCATGAATATCATCTCCTGGAAAGTTCGCGGTCTCAACAGTACCTCTAAGCACAAAATGATAAAAAGAAAATTATGAAGGACAACCCTTCTATTCTCTTCCTCCAAGAAACCAAATGTTCGATTGAATATCTTGCGAATCTATTTACTAGAATTTCGAAAGGAATTCAAAGCATGGCCATTGATGCCAAAGGAGCCTCGGGAGGTATCTCAATTATTTGGAATCCTATGCAGGTATATCTTAGTAATTTTTCTTCCACAACCCATTCCTTATCCGCTATCTTTCATATCCTTGGCACCACTATTAGAGGACATCTCATCAATACTTATGGGCCTAACCCCCCATTCTTAAGATTCAACTCATCCAATATCTTGACTGGTTTGTTCAACATCACTCTGATTCCCCCATTCTTATTGGAGGTGACCTCAATATGATCCTCAATCTAGAGGAAAAGAAAGGGGTAATGTGGTCCCTCTCCAAGGCAGATTAGGCCTTCAAATACTTCATGGACAACAATGCCCTTATTGATCTCCTCCTGACCTTTGGATTCTTTACCTAGAATAACAATAGAGGAGGCATGAACCACATTACCAAATGTCTTGATCGCTTCCTTATATCCAATAATACCCTAACTCTTGGTGGGGTCTTGGGATCGGTCGTCCTTCCCACTGCTAGTTCTGACCACTGGCCCATCTCCCTTTCCTGGCACAATCTATGTACTCCCCTCTTCATGATTTTCGTTTTGAAATTTTTTGTCTAAAGCACGCTTCCTTTAATATTACTATGGAAGAATGGTGGACCAACATGAACGCCACGTGATGTTCCAAAGTGTATATCATGCATTAGAAGCTTCGGATTCTTCGATCTAACCTTCGTAAATGGAATAAATGTACTTTTGGCAACATTCTCAAGGACAAAGAAGTCATCCAGAATGAGGTGGAAACTATGAAGCACAACATTATGGATACCGGGTACACCACTGAAATTAAAAACAAAGAAAATGATCTACTGGAACACCTTAATCAACGCTGTGAAAAGGAAGAATTTTTTTGGAAAACAAAAGCCCAGATTTAACTGGATTAAAGAGGGGAAAGAAATACTATCTTATTCCATCGTTCCACTATCCAACACAGAATGAGCAACAGTATTATAACACTCAAAACTAATGATGGCACCATTTGGAAGAGCATGCGGATTTAGAGAGAGAAATTATGGGGTTCTATAAAACCATGCTAACTGAACCTAATGTCTCCAAAGATGAATTTATTCAGTAGTTTCTAACGCACTTCCATTCATTAGTCACTAAGGATCACAATGCTTCTCTTATGAGACCAATATCTATGCAGGAAGTGGAGACACCTGTAAAACAAATGGCGAAATGGAAATCCCCGAGTCTAGACGATTTTACCATAAATTTCTTTAATCATTGATGGGATATGCTCAAAAATGAAGTTTTGGATATTATAGAAGAGTCTAGGAAGAAACAGTGGGTTCTCCTCGCCCTCAATGCTACTCACCTAACTCTCATTCCCAAGGAGGTTGGAGTTGATCATCCTGGTAATTTTCGTCCTATATCTCTGTGTAATGTCCCTTATAAAATAATCTCTAAAGTAGTAGCCATTCGCCTTAAACCTCTGCTTCCTTTACTCATTTCCCCTGAGAAATATGGCTATGCGGAGGGCCGTCAGATACTGGATGGAATTATTCTAGAACATGAAATTACTAATTCCTTGAAACACTCCAAAACCCTAGGGATGCTTTTCAAGTTGGACTTCTCCAAAGATTTTGACAAATTGAGTTGGGATTTCATTGAAATAACTCTTCTTGCTTTTGGCTTCTGTTGAACCTGGACTAACTGGGTTATGGATTTAATTTCTTATGCATTTTACTCTATTCTGGTCAATGGTATGGCCTTTTCCACCTTCACCTCCTCTCGTGGGATTAGACAAAGAGATCCACTCTCTCCTTTTATTTTTATTCTAATGTCTGAAGACTTGGGAAGATTGCTTAAAGCAACCTTATTCTCCAATTATTTATGTGGTATCTCTATACATGGAGCTCCTCCCAATGTTTACCAGCAATTTGTGGATGGAAATCTCCTTTTTGTCCATCCTTCAGTTCAGGAAGCACGTACCTTGAAGTGCATTTTGAACACCTTCTCTAAATCTTTGGGAACCTTCATTAATCTACCTAAGTCTCAACTTTTCTTCTATAACACCAGTATCATTAAGCAACACAATATTTCTTGAATTCTCTATATTCTTGTGGTTAATTTACCTTCAAAATATCTTGGAGCTCCGCTCTTTGATTCAGCAATCAAGCACACTTCTTGGAAATAAATTCTGAATAAACTTGAAACCCGCATCACTTCCTGGACCTTTTGTTCCCTTAATATGCCAAGTTGTCTCGTCCTTCTCAAATCTATCTTGCAATCCATGCATCTCTATATTTTTTCAGTACTTGTTGCTCCTAAGTGGGTACTCAAGCATATCAAAAAACTCCAAAATAACTTTATTTTGTGTTGTACTAATAACAAACAAAGGTGGTCACTTGTAAGTTGGAAACATGTATGTTTCTCAAGGCTTGAAGGAGGGCTTGGGATAAGAGATCCAAAAATCAGTAACCAAGTCTTATCGGCTAAGCTCTAGTGGAAATGGATAACACAAAATCATTCTCCTTGGGCACAACTTTGGAATTATAAGTATTATCGAGATCGCACCCCTGCTACTCTCATAATATTTGACCTAGATCCTCCAGGTTCCTCGATCTGGAAAGCAGCTAACACCCAGCAAGCTCTCATTCAGCAACACAACTTTTGGGAAATTCGGGACGGAACCAATGCTCTCATATGGCATGACGCTTGGGAGAAAATCCCCGGCATTAGCAATATCGTTACTCAAGAAGACATTCAATTATATTTTCAACGAAACCACAATACAATTGTGAGTGATCTTTGGACAGAGGATACCTCTTCTCCTTTTTGACAATGGAAAACTCCCAGTAACTGGAGACATAGCCTTGAGTCCGAGAACTTGGATTCCATTTGGCAAGAAATTCAACAAAGACGGATACATATTAAGCATGGCCCTGACATCCTTATATGGGGTTACAAACCCTCAGGAATTTATATGGTGAAGGAAGCATATTCTCTATCCACTTCTCATCAAAGGGAGCCACCTATCACAAATTGGAGGAAAATTTGGAATCCAAATCTATGGCCCAAAATATCTACTTTTCTTTGGTTACTATCCCATAGACATATTCTTACATGGGACAATATTCTCAAATGAGGTTTCTATGGACCTTCATGTTGTGTTCTCTGCAATATGCACTCAGAATCCATTGACCACCTCCTAGATTCTTTCCCTTTTGCTAGTGAGTTATGGGATAAGGCTGCTAAGAAAATGCACCACTCCAAGAGAGTAAAAGGTAACATTACGAAAACTCTTCAGCGATGAGATGCCAACCCCTTTCAAACATCCATTCTCAATATTCTCTGGGAACTCATTCCTAGATTCCTTGCTTGAAATATCTGGAAAGAAAGGAATCTTTGCATTTTCTAGTACAAATAGAACACTCTAGAGGCAGTCGCGGACATTATCACCAAAAACCTTCAGGAAACACTCTCTGCTAGGCTCTGGAATCAAACTTATTTTTCTATCCCCCCTTGAGCAAAGACTGGTGGATAATTGGAATTTTCATATATCTCCCCCCACTGGCCCCTCCAGTTCAAGAGTCACTATTGATCGTCGTATCCTTTGGCCCCCCCACCAAGGGTGTCTTAAAACTTAATTTTGATGGGGCGCCAAAAGGCAACCCTGGTATTTCTGGGTTTGCAGGCATTATCTGAAATCACAAAGGAGAGATCCTGCTCATTTATCATGCGAATATCGACCATAATAGCAATAACGTGGCAGAACTTGAGGGTCTCATCACAGGAATTGAAATTTCCATTGACATAAATGTTTTTCCTCTAATTACAGAAGGGGACTCTCAGATTATCCTTGCAATGGCATCTAAGTTAATGCATGGTTCTCATATCTGCAAAATATCTCCCAGTTGGCATCTAGAGCATAGTCTCTCGCGTCTTGACTTCCTTATCTCGCACAATCGGGCCATTTATTTTCACCATGTGAAATGCTCAGCTAATTCCGTAGCGGATTTCCTAGCTAATAAAGGAGTTCTTCAATCCTCTCCAATGAATAAGGGAGGAGGTAAGTCTTGTCCACAAGTGCAAAAATCTGGCCAACAAGGACTCCTCTACCCTGGATGCGGGTGACAAGTGTCCCACTGGAAATGATGGGACTAAGTGCTGCTATGCTTCGGTGGTAGAACCACGATCAAATAGCCAACACATCCCACCCCCATCTGCACCGCATTTATTGATCATCGGTGACGTGGTTTTGGTTTTTGCAGCAGGTAAGGTTGGTGGTCATCAACATTTAAATGTTGTGACTGTATACGACCTTACAGTCACATCCACTGTTGATAGTTGGGCCTCCATTGTTTCATCCAACCCCATCATGGATGACAATCTCATGTGCGGGAATGCCACGAAGGTAGGTACGTCACACCACCCTTGACACCCATCCCTCCCTCCAAGGCAACATTAACTATTCACTAATGACGAGGCTCTATCGGCATGCATTAGTAAGGGTGGCAGACACCAGCATTTACCAGCCATGTCCAGAAATGACCCTACGGTCATTTTTTCTACTGACCAATCTGAGGTTCTTCTCTGTCAAGAACTGGTAGGGGTACTGCCCTCTTAACTCACCATTAATGGTTGTTAAGCTATCTATAGACATTATCGGGGATACAAAGTTTACGACCCCAGTTTGGCGGTCTCTTCCTCTGATAAGAGCTATGGTTTTTGTTTTGGTTATTTTCCTTCTCTTCTAGTTCAGCTTGCTCTCGTATGGTTTGTATTGTGTGCATTTCTGTTGCTTCCCCGTTTTCGTTGAGCAAGCCATCTTTCCACCTTTGTCTATCTTGGCGCAGAGATTGAACGTCATTACTATTGCATCATGTCTCGGCAGTGTGGAACACCTCATCGAGCTAGCAATGGCCGTGGTCGAGCGCAACGAGGAGCGCATCTGTTACGGGTTGATGGGTATGATAATGGGATTACCACTTCGGTCCCTAATCTGATTGATGACTGGGAAACTAGGTTGGTTAATGAAAACCTAGCTAGAGGAATCGAAGGTGGGAGCCCGAACCATTAATGGATAGTAAATAATATGATGGGTTCACTAATGGAGGAAATGGTGGGTACCTGGAATCATACATGAAGTTTTGTCCTACAGACAAAGACCAAGATATTGGAATTAGACACTCAAAGAGATGCGATGACTGCATGGAAGAAATTAGCTATGGGAATCGGCACGATGGGCGAAGGTGGAAGCGATAGCATCTCATTGGTTCCAACAGGGTTAATGAACATGGGCTCGATTCTTCCCATGCCTCATTCATCGATTGTGCCTTTCTCGACACCATCCACCATTACTCAGCTGCAACACAAATAGGTACGTGATCCTGATGCTTATGTCTCCAAAACTGCTCCTCTCCCTGTCAAGCTGAGTGAACCATCAACGAATGAGGAATTCTATGGAGCCTGTCTGATTCTTGAAGAAATACAGGAGACCCCGGACCTTGCTGCCACTACACAGTGATGCTCCGCAGTGTGCTTGTATCTTTTAGTTTTTTCACCACGCTGATTGTTTTTGTTTATATCTAGTATATACTTGTTACTGGTTTTATGGTTTTATCATGAACATACTTACTCCGTAAACTTTGACATAGCCCCCATCTTATGTATGGGTAATTGTGGAGTTTTTGCTAATTACTATTAAATTTGTATGCTTTGGTAAAATTGTGTCAGGCCCCCATCTGTTGAATGGGTTATTGTGCCTCCTCTTGCAAATACTGATTGTTTTCTATTTTGACGGACCGGGGTGGTAGGTTTATACCACCCCACTCAATTGTCCAGAATGCTACATTCTGTACTTTTTTTTGTTTAACTGATTAATACATTGCAGACTTACACAAAAAACATATTGTTGGGATTCAACTTCTATGCCCATTGTCATCCTGTACATGCCTTTGTTGTGCAAGGCTATCTGCATATCTTCCCTCCAATCAATGTAATTGAAGGCTGTAAGGATCATGGGTGAAAGAGCAACTAAAATATCCATTTCATTGTATGTTGATCGACAAATCTTCAATAGCTACGTAGGTACCTGCAAAAATCACTACAAAAAAACTTCAATTCACAAACATTTGTCGGTTCAAACCTTTCCACCTCGACATGTGCATTTTTTCAGAGTCTGCCACACCTGGATAGACTTCTCTAGACATAATCCAGAGGGAACAATGGAATGATTCCATGAATTATGTGGAAACTCAACTGCTTCTAGTGCAAGCATGGAGGTTTTATTATGGACTAAACATAGGCCCTGATACCATGTTAATTTTCACGATTCATAGATATATAGGCCTATTGACAAATTTGGGTTATATTTGTCATTGATGGTAAAGTTGCTTATGAAGTACAAAGCATAAGCAAAATATATGATGGCAGAGTTAACGTAGCATAAGTCAAAGTAAAGACAAAATGGCACGATGATGAGCTGGCATAGTTATCTGCATGAGATATGATGAATGAGGATCAATTTGTGTATAATCCACAAAGACAAAATGCATATTCACAATATTTCTAGAATGGATCGTTAGGGAGCGACCCGCACTAGATTTGGCAGTGAAGATCAAGGTTACATAAATTAGGCAGGAAGGTTAAAGTTTCACAAAATATCAAGATTGGACGGCTGACATTAGTTCTAATTAAAGAGATCGACGATGCAGAAGGAAATTGTGGAAGTAACATTAACCATTTTATGAACCCACATCCTGCATCCCACAATCTGGAAAGATTGGACAGCTGAAGTTAGTTCCGCTAAAATAGATCGACAGTGCGGAAGAAAAATTGCGGCAAGAATCTTGCGAAAATAAGCTTGCGAAAAGAAGCTTGCGGAAAGGAGTTTACGGAAAGGGAAAAACGGACAGTCTGCATCCCGCGTCCCCCATCCCATAATTTGGAGATCGACGGTCAAGAAAACACCTGACGAAGATCAACGGTGGGAAATCACTGAAACAAAATCTTGGTGCAGAAAGGCGATTTGGAGGCGAAAATAGATGGTAAGATCGACGGTCCATATTAACTTAGAGATAAGATCAATGACTCTCATTGGATCAGGAAGTTGATCCTGCAGAAATAATTTTGGCAGTACAGAAGCACCTGCAAACGTTGGACAGGGCTGTGGAAATGAATTCTAAACTGTGGGAGAACGAAATGTTGTCTTTGCTGAAATGATGCGACGGTTGAACGAGTAGATGATGATTGGTTGTGTCTATAAATAAACAGTCACGATCCAAAATGAAAGAGCGCAACTATGGAGAGGTGCGTTGATACGAAATAGGTATATGGTATTTAAATAAATGAATGTGTAAATAATTAGGTGTCTATGTTAGAAAGTTTGACATATTCCAAAGTGAATAGTTTATAAAACTGTTCTAAAACACCGAGAAATCCAGCTTAGGGTGGCAGGGTGGTGCTAAGGGCAGGCCACAGGTATATAGGGGGTCGAAGCCTCCTTCCAGTTGTAGATAGAGAATAGGGTGTCATAGCATCCTTGTCTGTTGTAGCAGGCAAAAAACCATAGGGGTGTTGTAGCATCCTAGTTTGTAATTGTAGGCAAAACCTAGGGTGTGTTTTGCATCCTTTATGTTACAACAAATAAAAAAAAATTAAATTCATCTTATTAATGAGTTTGTGTTGGTGGTTTGCTCTTCTGAGGTTTCCGTGATAAAATATGTGACTTGATTGTTGATTTTGTGTAATTTAAAGTAAAAACTGACAATACTGATTCACCCCCCCCCCTCTTAGTATTGTGGGATAAACCAACATCTATCTGAGAAAAAGGATGCAATGGAATTGACAAATCAATTTAAATTGAACAATAAATTCATGACAGAAATTTCACACAAATAAGACAAGAATTGCTCAGATTATCATTACATTAATCTTCATTAAGTAATCAGCAATACAATAGTCATACAATAAAGAGAATTCAAATAGTGTGGATAAAATTCGAATTCACCAACTCAAACTGCCTCGTTAGCTAACTCAGTCAGGAAATAATCAAAGTTGGAGCTCACTAGTTTAACTCCATATAACTAATTCAGTTAACAAATAGTTAACTGATGAAGGTAGGTGAGCAAAGGCACCCACACTCCCCTGAATCAAGGAAACTAGATCTAGGATGACTGGCAGTGAACTGACTAGCGGTGATTGGAGCTTAATTGAGCATGATTGAATACCTACCTACTCAACTTAAGGTGGCACTCAGAGTAGGTTCCTAAAATGTAGGAAATGGAACCAATGGAACCATTGGCACCAATATTCTCAGTTGCACCAAAACTCTAGAATTGTGATAATTATCTCCTAAGCTAGCCAAAATGAACAAATAGACTATGTTGGGTAAAGGGAGGATTGAATAATTCTAACAGGGTCAAATTGGGGGTGTTACATTGGTGATAGTACAGTTTTAGTAGCATGAGATGTCCAACTAGATGATTGTTTTTTAGATTGCTTTGTGTGGTGAGTTTTAATTGTGTAAGATTTCATTCATTTTTTTAGGGTAGAGGAGTTTGTTTTAAGTGTTGTTAGAAACCCCCATACACTAATCCATATTGAAAGACAAGAACCATCAACTAACAAGAATAATGTAAGAATGTTCAAGAACTTGTTGAATAAAGATGCTACTTCAATATTTTTGTAACATCCTCAAAACTACTATAACATAATTTAAACCTAATCAAATGCATATTTTTAGATAAAAATTTCAAAGAGAACATATTGCATGAAGTGTATATCATCAATCAAATAATAACAAATGTTAAGCATAAGTTGAATATTGTAAGGCTATGAGAAGAAAATTTACTTACCATATTGATGACCAACTTACCAATTTGCATGTAGTCTTTGTCTTGCTTGAGATGCCAACTCCTCTGACTGCAACAATAGTTGAGGGGAAACTCTCCACCTGACCAACAACCAACCAAAAGGTTGAGTTTCTCGAGCCCTCAGCACTTAACACTATGCCAGATTGGGTAACCCCTTAATACTATACTCTATTTCTTAATCAATATATGTTCCCTTTCTTCCTCTATATTCACCCTCTTAACATGTGTGCACACTATAGACAAACAACACAATGACCAAGAAACCCCTAAAATATCCACCAACAAGGCTACCCTTCCTACCCCAACTCTTCATCTTGCCCCCTTTTTATTACTTAATTTTCAATATTTTATTCAATTTATTACTTTTACATGCTTGACACACTTGTGACTCATACATTTTAATAAATTTATAATGCACATTTTCATTTTGTAACTTGTTTATATAATTATTGACATATTTACTATTACTATATGCCATTTCACTAATGTCTAATGTTGGTTTGTTACAACTTTCTCAAATTTTGATAGCAATTGGAATAAACTCGTAGAAATTAAATACAAAGACTAAATACTCAATCAACTATGTAGATAATATGTAATATAAATATCTAGTACTAGTGTGAACATGAGAGATTTATATGTGAGGCCATCATGTAGAAATCTCACACATGCACTAATACAATCATGGTTCCCTAAGTTACAACATGATCTAGATTAATTCCCTAGGTGTATAACATGCAATCAATCACATAATTGTGCATTAATTTCATCATGCACTCAAGCATCCATCCAAAAAAATAAAAGTACTCATTCATGAAACTTCATCCTTCCTCGCTGACCCTCTCCCTAAGAATCATACCATCCACCACCTCCATAAGCCTCCATGCCAACTCTGGATGGTATTACTCACCATGGAATAATCCTTCTACTATAACATGTCCAAGGATCATATATTAGGCATAGAAAGTTCCATGGGAAGTTACAATAGCATAGCCACCCCCCAACTTCCACTAAATGTGCAGCCTCATCAAAATTTAATTGGAATATGGGCCTCATCGGTATTGGCCTCATCGATATTGACCGACATCTAGTAATCGATACTCCGATCCTAATCAAGATCATTACACTCGATACATCTCAAAACGTTGGACTATACTCCCTCCATATGCACCCTTAAGGAACCAACCCAATACATCGGAAGGCATTCGCCTTATGCCTCCCCCCCCACCCCCCAATAAGGATACCTCCAATCGTGGACTTCTGGTAGAAGAGTTAAGAACCACTGGCATAAAGTTAATTGTTGAGTTTGTCCCCCAACCCATAAGGTGTTTGTAGTATCCATTCTCATTCATGGTTATGGGCCCTTAATAAATCCTAGAATGATTAGCCTCTTTAGGCTCTTTAAGTGGATCACTTGAAACAAACTTCCACTCAACACAAGTGAGTAGTGATTAGTATATATTTCCTCAAGATGATAATATATCATGAAATCAATTACAAATCTTATGTGCCCATGAAAAATGCCTCATCACAAGTTAATATTTGCAATATAATGCATCATAATCCGCCGTCATGGTAAGATATGCTTCACAACCAAGTTCTAATTAAACATTTTACTGAACTTCATATGTTATGCAAGCCACGATAACATCATGAAATCATTAAGCATCTTACTGAACTAATATGTCATGAAACATTGTCATGGATTAACATGTTCTGTAACTGAGCACCACATTGAATATCAATGTGAGCAATATCGTATCATAAGCTAAATTCCATCGATCACCAATACCATGATGAGTGATGAAGTACCATACTAAGCATCAACATGAAATAGTAAGTATCAAACTGAGTTTCACATGTCATCCTCCTCTAATACTAAATGTAACATCCTCAAAACTAATCTAACATAATTTAACCTAATCAAATGCCTATTTTTAGATAACAATTTAAAAGAGAACATATTGTATCAAGTGTGTATCATCAATCAAATAATAACAAATGACTAGTAGAAATTGAAGATTGTAAGGCTGTGAGAAGAATATTTATTTACCGTATTAATGACCAACTTACCAGTTTGCATGCAATCCATGTCTTGCTTGAGCTACAAACTCCTCTATCCATGACAATAGTTGGGGGAACAACTCTCCACCGAAAAGGCCTAGTCCCCAAACCCCAAACAAAGGATGAGGCCCTCGAACCATCAATAATTAACAATATTCCAGACTAGGTAATCGATTAACTTTATACTCTATTTCTTAATCAATCTATTTTACCTTTCTTCCTCCTTATTCTCCCTCTTAATATCTTGTGCACACCAAAGGAAAACAACACAACAAAAAAGAAACCCCCAAAAAATCCACCAACAATACTAAGCCCCCTACTCTTCATCTTGCCCCCTTTTATTACTTAATTTTCAATATTTTATTAAATTTCTTACTTTTTGCATTCTTGATCCACATATCACTCATGCATTTTAATTAAGTTATAATGCACATTTTCTCTTTTTACTTGTTCATGTAATTCTTGACATCTTTACTATTATTATATACCATTTCACTAGTGTATAATGTTGGGTTGTTACAACTTTCTCAAATTCTGGTAGCAATTGGAAACAAATATGCATCTCAAGAAGCGATAGAAGAATAAAAGCTTTATGATCCACATCTACAACAAGTGGATCTAAAAGCTTTCTATGATCATCCTTGAAAATATATAAGGGAGACCAGATAATCATGGAGAGCAGACAATGGAACCTAAGATTGAAGAATTCCTTGCAAGTTTGTGTTTCAATCCTTTGTGCAAGAGCCAAATATTTGAATATCTACAAGGTATGACAAAGGAGGACATGAAAGCTAGTGTTGATAAATAAGATAACCAAGGGAATAATGACTTTATTGAACTTTGGTTCCAGACAATCATCAAGCAGAAATATCACTATGCTCTCTGCAATTTCTTGACACCAAGTCAATTAGAGCATCTGGTTCCTCATATTTTGGTATTTATCACAACATATATTTCAAAATTCAATATGAGTACATTTGTAATCCTATTACACACATGGTTCCATCAGAAATATTCCTACACTTGAGAAAATGTTTTCTTTTTAGACAAGAGTAGGACAGTTTAGAGGAATAAATAAATAAATAAAATAGTAAAGATAAAAATAAGTCCAACTGTGAAAACCAGGATTTTGGCATGGTTGGACACAAGATTTACTTGAGAACTAGGTTTCTGGATTGAAAAGTTCACAATAAGGTTATGCATATAGTTGTTGGTTTGATTCTTTTCATGTATGGTTCTTCAAATCAATTTTGTTTTGTGCTCAAGTTGGGTGATGTGGTATTCCTTAAGGCCCTCCCATCAAATTCAACACATAATCTGGGATCAAGGTTAGAGGCATTTTATAGTTCCTTGGAGCATACATCATTCGTAGGTTTTCTCGTTGACAACGGTGGGAATATATCAATGTCTTCTGACTGTCAGATTTTGCATGGGACTCAACTTCGACACATTTATTTGTACCTGTCAGAATGCACTAAGGTTCCCTAATGCTCATTTTCATTATCAAATTGTGAAAATAAAAGGGAATGCAAAATAGAGTAGATTGTTTTAAAAACAAGGAGTTGTCTATTCCTATATCATATCTTCTATTCCACCAGCGATTTCAGTAAGATTTTCCTGTAGAAGAGTTTTTAGTTTACTATAGCAGAGGTTTATAGTACTCATGGTTGTTATTTAGCATTGGTTCTAGTTGTATTTGTTATTTGATATGTCCAAGAAGTATGATAAGTAGAGTAGATTTTAGATTCAAAATAAATTCCACGTATTCAGTCTCAAAAACACATCTAGTTTCAGATCTTACATCCAAATACCAAAGGAATGAAAGGGAACCAAAGGTAAAAGCACCATTTTAATTTATGTGTTCATTTCAATTGTGGAAATTTGTATATGTTGGTAACTACCCATGCATCATGCTAATAATTTTCTCATATCCATTTGAAAAGCATGATTCATTTATGCCTTACTACAAATGAAACTAAATTTGACCTTATCCATATAAAATTATCGCTTTATCTGGTAACCATAATGTGTGTTAAAACATCGTTGCTCAAATTTTTCAAATTATGCCATCTTCCTACTATGATTACTGTGGCAAAGAGAAACTTCCTATGTCTTGGGGTATACCACAACAAACTAAATGACACCAGAAATCAATCCATTCCAATATGCAAGAGAAATAAAGACATCTAACACTAAGGGATATGAAGCGTACCTTATTCTTGACGGTTGATGTAGATCCTCATTGAGCTTTTCCAACATTCTTGTATTCACAATTCGCTCTCAACGACATCAAACAACACAAGCATGCTATATATCAAAGTGTTAGGCCTACTCTAACATATATAAACCATCATGTATAAGCAAAATAACTACATCCATGGATACAATATTCATAGTTATGCACATGTATTGGACAGGAAATGGATATTTCTATTAATTAAACACAGATAGAACAATGACAAACTTTGTCAGCACTTCTTCGAACCGAAGAAATTGAGTCCTCCACATGGGCCTCCACCACTTCAATCCTCCATCACAATGGCAAGCTTAAAAATCAAAGGCAAGCTTGGGAAGAGCAACACTATGTGCTCTAAAGGGACAAAGGGATGCAGACTCAAGCATAAACAAGTGAGGCAATAATGATCTATAGTTTCCTTGCTCTCAAGATTCTCCTCGTTCAATGCATCCAAGAGGCTCAATAAATAGCCCTCCAAATGGGCAATGGAGGATCGAGTCCAAGCATTCTCAAGGCATATGGAAGGTCAAGAGTCAAGTTAGTTAGGACTATATGAGGAAAACTCCAAAAACATTTGTCTTCATGCACATTTCCCGATGTACGTGTATTTTGGCTTAAATGTTGCATGTACACATGGGAATTGCTTTAAAAGTCACGTATACACATAAACATGTGTTTTTTGAGGACTTTCTTGGTTGATAAAAGTATAACTTGAGCAAGGAGGGTCCAAGGAGTCTGTAAAGGGACATGGAAGGCCATAAAGAAGTGATCTACCAAGTGTGGTAAAATCAGCTATAGCAGATGCCCCCTAATGTGTGAGGTCAGAGGGCTAACATGATGGCCAAAATACATTATATCCATCCCAGAAGTGGAGTAATGAAGACCCAAGTGGAAGAACCAGCCACTCATCAGTACAATACAATGATAAATATCAACATGTCACTGCAAACATACATGTAGCAGTCCCAGATACATAAGAGTACAATGGCCATGAATAGGAATGATATAAAAATGTCATGTGTGGTCATCACCACGTACAATATACAACGAACAAGATCTCCATAGTGGATGAAGATATCTGATAATATATTGGATTTTGGTCATGAGAGATGACATCTCATGAATACTGGCACTATCAAAGAGGTAGCATATGTGGAATGCCAGCAAGCTCGGAGGTCTTCTACGCAAACCGCTACGAGTACATGTCCCATCACACAAATAAAGGTGTTGAGGTCAAACACGATGGTCCATCGTCTGATTACTAGTCATTGATGTATACCGTTAACAGACGCAAGATATCCCACTGATAATGATAATGGGAATCAAGGTACAAAGTGCAATCTTACAAGTGTGAATAGATGTGTTAAGGTCAAACACTTGAAATAATCCATCGATCATGGGATATTGATGTATTCCAAAAACTGTCGATGGCGAGAAAACCTATCATTGATGACTGTAAGTCTTAAGGCACTCAAATGGACTCTAGACTCCTATTCCAAAATAAATTATTTGAAGTCGATGTAATGGAATCCGCTGGAAGGAGGGAATTAGGGAATTCCCCATCAACCAACATGAGGTACTCAACAACTTTGGATAATGTGGAATAACTCGAATGAACAAGATGTTCATGAACCAATAATTGTAGCGAGAATGACAAACATGCAAAGTCAAGATAACTGAGGAATGGAAGACCCAGGCTATAATTCATTTGAATAAGAGCATAAGGAAAATTGTGATTGAACATAAGCAACATAGACTCGACATGCAAACTGGGACAACTCTGTGACACATGAGGCATCGATAAAGGATCCATATCAACTGGACACATAACTTGTCGGTGGAGAAAACTGATAATAATGAGTACAAATCCTAAAGTCATACTAAAAACCAAACCAATGGCTGTGATGTACAATGCTCCTGTAGCAGAGTTTTTAGTTTACTATAATAGAGGTTTATAGTACTCGTGGTTGTTATTTAGCATTGGTTCCAGTTGTATCTGTTATTTGATATGTACAAGAAGTATGATAAGCAGAGTAGATTTCATATTCAAAATAAATTCCACATTTTCAGATTAAAAAACACATCTAGTTTTAGATCTTGCATCCAAATACTAAAGAAATGAAAGGTAACCAAAGGTAAAAGCATCATTTCAATTTATGTGTTCATTTCGATTGGGAAAAATTTTATATGTTCGAAACTACCCATGCATCGTGCTAATTATTTTCTCATGTCCATTTGAAAAGCATGATTCATTTATGCCTTACTACCATTGCAACTAAATTTGACCTTATCCATATAAAATTACCGCTTCATCTAATAACCATAATGTGTGTTAAAACATCATTTCTCATTTTTTTCAAATTCCGCAATCTTCCTACTATGATTACTATTCATGTACCTCTGATGTGGTCGCACAATCACTCATCCTAGCCATTTTGTCATATACCTCAATTCTGTAAGCCAAATTTTCCTATTTACAATGCTTGAAGGGTCCAAGAGAACATAGTTCAATCATTCTTCATATTTTAAGCAATTGAATTGTGGCCAGATGAGGATTTATTTAACAAAATCCAACATTCATGACATTCCTAGCAACACATCTGAAATGTCGACAAGTTTTCAAATGGGTTGGTTAGTTAAATTTTCTTACTAAGTTCCATGGGTATAATAACAGGATGACTGAGGCATTCACACATACATTTGATGTATTTGTAGTACAAAATGATAATTTGGTATTGGAAGTATCTGAAGATTCCATAGCATGAGCTTCCAAATTACCCCAAGATGGTGAGAGATGGATCAAAGCAATAAGAGTTAAGCCAAAGATAATTCCCAATGTACTTAAAGATTCTATAGAATTTCCAAACCCTAGAATGATGGATGCAGAGATTGAAGACCCACATAGTGAAGACAAGCGGTTCTATATGAGATAGTCAATTACAAGGTAACTACCAACCCCCCTTCATATCATATTTCTTCAAATCAAGCATACAAAATAGGAGAACTCATAAACTAAAAAAAAATCATGAACTTGAAATCTTGGATAAATATATTAAGATTGATAATGAGTCTCCCAAAATTACCAATGCTAGATTACAATAGGAGAAAGAGATTTTGAAAGCTGAGAATGAGAGATTTATAGGTTTGCAAAGAAATTTTATAAAAAGAGTTAGAGGATAAATCTCTAGAATCATAGACTTCACATTCTATTTAAATTGCAACAAAGGAAAAAGTCACAACATGAAGCTTCCACATCAAATTTAGATATTTTGATTGATGCAGCCACACACCCACATTACTGTAGGAGTGCTTTGATACCATATAGAAATAGCAGCTCTAATATTAAGAGGAATCACATGAAATAGATATTGCTACTAAGATAATTCTCACAAGCATACACAAGAAAAATAGAGAGAAGAATAGAGACTGAATCACATGAATGAAGAGATGAATATTGGAGTGTATCCTTCCATTAAATAATGATGAATAATAGTGTACATAAATAGTACATCCCTCATAGGTAAAATCAAGTTTTATTGGAGACAACTCATCAAGCTTAGAAAGATAGACTTACTAAATATGATAAACCCCCATAGGTGGCTAAAACACTTCCCAAATCAGTAAAGGACCTCATGAATAAGAAAATCATGTGTGTTTTTTTATGTATGATGGAAAAACATGCTAATCTTGGAATATGGAGAGATATTCATGGAAGATGGGTTGGAAAGAAAAGATAGCAGATTCTTAGCTGACTAGCTTTACCTTATCCACCCAAAAAGCTGGATAAAAGCAAAATAAGGCAAAATCTGCAGGAAAGCGTAGTTACTAATTCTGGCAGTCAATAAAGTGGACATGATCAACCCAGAATGAGGATTAAAGTACTCCTGGGGTATATATGGAAAGTGTTGACTATGTGGTGCAAGTGGGTGCCAACTAACTAGGCTAGTGGGTAGGAAATTAATCAAATTTGATTTATATTTTATCCTAAGTTATGAAGTGGGTTTATTATATTCCCACACCCCCCTTTAAGTATGAATTTATGATGTTTATGTTTGAAATATAGGTGTATATAGGTCCCAACAACAATGCTATGGTCACCCTTTACAATTATTCATGTCCAAAAAAGTGAGAAATAAGCAAAGCCACATGGGGAAAATCCTCCCTTAAGAAAGGACAAGGCACAAAATTTGAATAACATGTCTTCAATAGGTCTTTATATTCACTTGAATGAACTGCTTCTGGTGAAATACTTGATGAAGAGGCTTGTAGACTCCATGATCATGCGCTAGAGTGTAGAATCTGCAAGAAAGAAGTGGAGAGACTCCTGGTATCTCATAATCTGATGAAGTAGGTGTTACAGAGAGAAACTTCCTATGGCATGGGGTGTACCACAACAGACAGCTAGACACAAGAAATCAATCCTCCCCCAATATGCAAGAGAAACCAAACATCTAACACCAAGGGACCTTGAATCATACCTTATTTCGGACGGTTGAAGTAGATCCTCGTTGAGCTTTTTCCAATCCCACTTGCTTTAACAATTTGCTCTCAACAACAACAAACAAGACAAGCATGCTATGGTGTTAGATATACTCTAGAATATATAATCAACAATGTATAAGAAATTAAACATATCCATGGATTCAATATTTACATTCAAATGCACATTATTGGACAGGAAAGATATTTCTATTAATCAAATCAGAGATTACACAAGTGACAACCTCTGTCGGCATGTCTACAAATCGAAAAAACTGAGTCCTCCACCTGGGCCTTCACCACCTCAATCCTCCATCTCTCGATAGAAAGCTCACAAGAAAAGGAAAGCTTGGGAAGAACAAAAAGTTCTCCAAAGCGACAAAGGGACGCAGACTCAAGTATATGCAAACTATGGCAACAATGGACTATAGTTATGTTGCTCTTCAATTCCTCCCTTTCAATGTATCCAAGGGGTTCCTTGTATAGCATTGCACAGGGGTAATGGAGGGTCGAATCCGAGTGATATCAAGGCATATGGAAGTCCAAGAGTCAAGATCATCAGACTCATCCAAGGAAAAATCCAAAATTGTTTGGCTTTATGCACACATCCCGATGTACGCGGGTTTGAGGTCAAAAGTTGCATGTACACGCGAGTATGGGTTTAAAAGTCGCGTACAACAATAAAAATGGGTTTTTAGGGATGAAATTGGAAACATCAAAGTATAATATTAGTCCATGGGGTCTAAAGAGTCTGCAAAGGAATAGGGAAGGCCATAAATATGTGATCAACCATGTGTGGTAAAATCAGCTATAACAGATGCCCCCTAATGTGTGAGGTCATAGGGATAACATGATGGTCGAAATACATTATAAAATACATCCCAGAACTGGAGTGATGAAGAACCAGGTGGAAGAACCAGCCATCCATCTGTGTAGTAAAATAATCAATCTCTGCATGTGACTACAAATACATAGAGCAGTCCCAGATACATTAGAGTACAATGGCCATGAATAGGCATGATCTACAAAATGTGACATGTGTGGTCATCGCCACGTACAATATAGAATAGATCATAATATCCATGATGAAGATATACAAAGGATCGGGATCTCCATAGAAGCTGAAGATATACACTGGATCAAGATCTCCATAATGGCTGAAGATATCTGACATACACTGGAATCAAATCACGAGAGCTGAAATCTCATGAACACTCGCACTATCAAAGAGGTAGCATATGTGGAATACCACCAAGCTGGAATGTCTTCTACACAAATTGCTACGAGTACATGTCCTAGTATGCGAATAGAGGTGTCGAGGGAAAACATAGCAGTCCATCATCTGATTACTGGTCATTGATGTATACCATTAACAGACGTGAGATCACCCACCGATAATGAAAATGGGAATCAATGTACATAGTGCAATCCAACAAGTGTGAATATATGTGTTGAGGTTGAACACTTGGAAGAATCCAACGATCAGGGTACATTGATGATTCCTGAAATTGTTGGTAGCGAGAGAACCTACCACTGATGACTGTAAGTCTCAAGGCACTCAAACGAATCTAGACTCATATTTTAGAATAAATGATCTGATGTCGATGGAATGGAATCTGCTGGAAGGAGGGCATTAAGGCATCCCCCATCAACCAACACGAGGTACTCAGCAACACTGTATAATTTGGAATAACTCAAACAAGATGTGCACGAACCAGTAATAGTATCGGGAATGGCCGACATGCAAAGTCAAGATAACTGAGGAATGGCCGACTCAGACTTCAACTTCCTTCAAACAAGAGCAGAAAGGAAAATGGTGACTGAAGCTAGTGAGCATGGAATCGATATGCAAACTAAGACATCTATGTGACACAGGAGGCATCAGTAGAGGCTCTGTAGGGACTAGAAGCTTAACAAGTCGGTGGATATAAACTCAGAGTAATGAGTACAGCTCCTAAAGTCAAACTAATAACCCAACCAACGGATGTGATATACAGTGCTCTGTTCGACGGCCACACGACTCGACTACTACCAAATATAACATCTTTTCCTGTCTGGCTTTTTGGTTTTTTTGTGTGGACTTTTTCATATATTTTGAAAAGCTTGAAAAAGAATAAAAGTGCTTTATAGTTACAAATCTAGGAGGAGACGAGTGTCAGGGGACAAGCAAACTAGTTCCAAGCAACGGAACATACCTATGCTCAATGCAAGGAAATATGTTTAGGATAATGACACTCGGGCGAAGGTCCCCTCCTGGTAAAAAATGGGAAATCAAGCTGCAAAAGATATGTAAAAAGGCTATGCTTGGCTAGACATGAGACAAGATTAGGTTATATGGCTAATAATCAAAGTCAGGAAGCCAGCATAAGGCTCAATAAGGCAAGCAAAACTCATGATAATGCAATTACAACTTGACATATACAAGGGAGTCCCGAGGGAATGGCCAGCATAAAATTCAAGAGGAGTATGAGGCTCTTGCTCGAAGACATGGAGGTACTATACAAAGGACTCCCACGCCCTAAAAGAGAAATTTCAGCATGGGCACCAAATGCAATACAGGATCTAACTTAACTAGGTTACCCATGTATGGGAAATCTCTACCATTCACATAACGCCACTTCTAAAAGCAGCAAGAAGGTTCCGTGGCATCATGGAATGGGTTTGTACCTAGGGTTAAGATGAAACGGTCATAAGGTCATGCAAAATGAAAGCGGATGTGAAATCCTAACCTATATGCCAGTTTAGACATAATACCTTAAATAGGCACGAACGGGTCAAAGACACGGTCAAATCGCACTCAAAAAGGGCTCCTATAACATCAAATTAGTTCAAAGGGTCCAAAATGGTCAAAAACAGACAAAAACTATAGGATGTGGGTAAATTTTTCAAAATTTTTCTATAAAATAGTGAAAAATTAAAAAAGTTTACCCACCATAGTGCATTTGAGTCCAAAACTTCATAAGCAAATTCTGGGAGCATTGTCCGACAGAATCACTCTGCGTTTGATCCAGGTAAATTCCCTTGCCCCTCCCCTTCATTTTCATGCAAAAATTTTAAGTTTTCACGATCAAATTATTTTTTAAGGCCATCCCAACTTGGGTCTTTCGTCCCATGTGGATATTGGGCATTTTTCTGCGTATAGGTCTGACCATACCCGAAAAATTCCACAAAATTTGCGTACGTACGCGACTGTTTTGCAAATAGTCGCGTATAGGGTCGCGCACATGGTTTTAATTGGCAAATATTGATCAAAATTTGTAATTTATGTGCAGGATGGTGCTAAAATGGAGAGAGAGGGAACATGGTGATGTTGAGGAAGTTGTTCAGGCTGACCTTGTGGCTCAACAAACATTATGGGCATCCGGGCTATACAAGTTTTGGTGCCTTGGTAGCTTGAGGGCAAAGCCAAGATTACTATAGCTACTGGTATATTACTAGGATCCAGAGTCTGAGACCTTTCAGATAGATGGGATGTCACTCAACATTGAGTTTGAGGACATATATTTCATCATAGGTTTGTCCCGATGGGGGGAGGTGGTGAACATCCGATCTTGTGGGCCATGAGGCGGGCTGACTATAGAGGAACACATAGATATGTATTGCCTTCCCGATACAGAGAAGGTTGGGAGTCAAATTTCGACAAACGCAATTCAAAACCTGGGGCTAAAATCCATATTGTTGGCATTAGGAAGGATCACAAGTTTGGCATCACTCCACCGGGCCTCAAGGCCACTAATGTTCTATGCGGTAGATTGTATGCGACCTACGATATATGACTAGAGTATTATGCTGCTGAGCAACATGAAACAACAACTTGGTGACTGCAAGATGGGTAGTGTGCAGAACTTTGGGTTTGGAAGCATACTGAGCACATTCTTTTTTGAGTGGGTGTTAAGGCTAAGCCGTAGAGTATACATCGCTCCACATGGAGTCCGAGATCCGACTCAGTGACGCTGGGCCAATGTCATGCGCAGACTAGGAGGTGGAAGGGTGGCTAAACCCTACCCAACAGAGTTATTTCCATGGTGGAAGAGACAGATCATCCCCATAGAGGACTATTCCTATGCAGGTATCGACTTCCATGGAGACCCAAACATGCCCCTACCACTAGGAGTGGCTTATGGAGACATAGGTAACGAATCCCAAACCCACTTTTAATTTTTGAATTATTTACTTTTTTGTGTTTTTTTATATATGAACTCAAAAGACATGTTTTTGGTATGACGACACATAGTGATACTCTGTCATGTATATGCAGATGTAGGACCACGACGACCAGATGGATTTCCTCGTCATCGATTGAAGGGAAGAGGTGATGAGATCATGGGTGTGGATACAGAGTAGATGCTCCAGAGCATCCACACGAACTTCCTTCGATTGACATAGAGAGTTCCCATGGCGCAAGTTGAGGACTTGCTTGAGGCCATGCAGCGCCAGGTGGTTGGAGTATCACGAGCATGGGTTTGATTGTTTCGTTGGCTAGCTAGAGTCGTGGTGTGCTACCATGATCAGCACCCTCCTCCACCTCAGGCTTAGAGACCTAGGTTTATATTTTTTATATGACCGTGTAGTATATTTTGGTGGCTCGTTAGCCCCAATTTTGTATATGACACTTATGTATTATGACGTCACCTTTTTTGAACTTAATGAAAAATATTTATGATGGTTGATTATTATTATATTTACATGTGTAAAATGTGTTTGTGAATGTTTTTATCACCTGTGATACAAATGCCAATCTAGTACATATTTAGCATATGAATCAACAACTTGATTAAAATTTCTTGCAACATAAATGTATGTTATGTTCTCAAATTGTCGTTCTAGCAATCTAACATGTAAGAATATTTGTAATAATGTTGAATCCCTAATACGATACAAGCCATTAAGATATGAGACCACTAACTGTGAATCAAGACGTACCTCAAGAGAATGAACACCATGTGAAATGTCATCACGCAATAACTCAATGATGGCACTATATTCAGCAACATTGTTTGATGAAGGTCGTAAACATACGCCTCCTGAAGACAACACTTGACACATAGGAGAATAAATCACCCAAGCAGCTGAAGCTGAGTTTTGAGTGTGGCGGCTAACACCATCAGCGAATCCTATGTAAACGGAAGACTCCATCGACATCTACCATAACAAACGAAAGATAATACACAAACCCGATCACCATAAGAAGACCTAACTATGCAATGAAAAAATGTACAATAATATACAAAAAGTCAGCCTTGGATGAAGATCATGAATAATACTTTTTAAGATAGAACCCATTTCTAGGCTCCTCCAAGGTTGCCCCTTCATAATCCACCAACTCATAGGCACCTTTCACTAAGACACGCTTAACCACGTAAGGACCATACCACATAGGATTAAACTTTCCTGCCCCCAAGGGTTCCTTAGCTTGACCCCGCAAAAGGACCAAGTCACCTTCACTAAACCTCATATGATAGATAGACTTATTGTACTGGACCTTAACGCGATGCTTCTTAACCTTAAGAGCCACTAAATCATCTCGACGATGCTCATCAAGCTACTCCAAGTGGACCAAACGCTCTTCCAATGTGGAAGTCTCTGGTAAAATATTCACAGCTAGCTTCAAATAAGGGATTTCGCATTCAACCGGTAATACTGACTCCACCCCATGCACAAGTTGTTAGGGAGAGAAACCGATGGCAGTCTTGATTGCGGTTCTATGGGCCCACAAAGCAAGATACAACATGATATGTCAATTATTCTTACTTTGTGAGATGGTTCATTGGATATTAGACTTAAGTGACTTGTTCACTGCTTCAACCTGTCCATTTGCTTGAGGGTAATAAGAAGAGGAGTGCTCTTGCTTATATCCTAACTTTGAAGACAACTCTTCCATCATTTTGTTCTGAAAGTGCCTGCCATGGTCAGTGACAAGCTCTCTCAGAATGCCAAACCAGGTGATAATCTGGTTAAATGTGAAATGCATGGCTATTTCACGATCGGATTTGATAGTAGGCATAGCCTCTACCCATTTCATGAAGTAATTGACAACCACAATAATATGATGGTGCCCCCAGCCGAAGCTGGGTTGCAATCCATAAAATCAAGCCCCATTTGGTGAAGGGATTGGTGGTGACAATAAGATGCAAAGGGGCGGGACACGAGCGCATATTACGTGCAAACACCTGGCAAGGGTGGCACTTCTTGACCGCATTAACGCAATCTTTAAAGATGGACAGCCAAAAATGGCCCGCTCTTAAGAATTTTGGGCTGTAGAAATCCCAGATAAATGGCCACCACATGCCCATCTGTGGCAATCATTAAGCATGACCTCAGCCTCATCATCAGTTAAAAAACGACGTAAAATGGAATCAACCCCATGGCGGTACAAAGCATCATCCACTATGAGGTAGTTCTTCGCTACGTGACGTAGTTGTCGCCGCTCATCCTGTGAGAGGTGAGTAGGGACCTTCAATATTTACAAATACATGATAATATCCCTATACCAAGGGTCTGCAGTTGAGATGAGGAAGATATGTTCATCAACAAAAGAATCCTCATAAACCTCCTCTTCATCCAAATTTGAAAAATTCGATCTGAGCTCAGCAAATATTAATGATTTCTTTGATTTCGCCAAAACAAACTCGAGATCAAACTCTTGCAATATCACAATCCACTTATTATACTTTCCCCCAATCATCCTTCTAGTGAGGATGAACTGAAATGGATTGATGTGAGCTGAGCTATGACCAAATTTTGGTGAAGGAGGATGTAATGCCTCAAACGTTGAACCACATGAATGGTGTCTAAGGCTAGCTTCTCAACATGGGAATAACAAAGTTATGCATCAATAAAGTTTCGGCTCAGATAATATAGGACATGCTCATGGAGCTCCTCATCCTCCTGAACCAATACCATACCAACCGTCTCCTAAGACGCGGCCACATAAATAAAAAAGTCATGACTATAGTCTGGTGGACTAAGCACGGGGGTCATTGCTAAGGCTTTCTTAAGAGCATCAAAAGACTCCTGGGCTCGCTCATCCCAGTCAAAAGGGGTGTATTTCTTCAACAAATGCATGAAGCCTTTAGTCAAATTGGTAAAATTGACCATGAACCTTCGGAAGAAGTTCGCCATACCTTGTAAACATTGAATATGTCGAATGTTACGCAGTGGATACAATTGAAGTATTGCCTCAACCTTCAAGGGTTCGACTCTAATACCATCCTTGGATACGATGAATCCTAGTAAACGACCAACCTTCACGCAAAAGATGCACTTATGAGGATTTAAACGAACTTGATAATGACGACATCTTTCGAACACTAATAGCAAATGATAAGGATGACGCACTCTCAAACATGAGTGAGCAGCTAGATCATTCAAATACAATTCAATAATCTTTTTAAGATCATGAAAGATCAAGGTTATGGCCCGCTTAAACATAGCTCTGGTGTTTTTAAGGCCAAAGGGCATCTTCCGATATGCAAAAGTTCCCCAAGGACAAATAAATGCAGTCTTATGTTGATCCTCGGGTTTAATTTGTATCTGATTGTATCCGAAAAAGCCGTCCATAAAAGAAAAAACCTCACTTCCTCCACACTCATACAAAAATTTGAGCAATAAATGGTGTAGGGAAATTATCTTTAGGACAGGCTCGATTTAAATCACAGAAATCAGTGCATATTCAGATCACTCCCTGCTTCTTATCCACCAGAATAGGATTTGAAATGCACTCCATCAAGGGAACGGGATAGATAAAACTAGCTTTGAGCAGTTTCTCTATCTCTACTTTAATGGTAGGTGCTTTCCTAGAATTCACGGCATGCAAACCTTGTCGAACTGGTTTTGCATCCGGATAGGTTTTTATTTCATGTTCAACAATGCGAGGGTCTATTCCTAACATATTCTCGTATGAATAAGCAAAAACATCATGAATTCCTTAAAAATATTGGTATACTCTTTAATATCATTAGGGGAACAATCTGCCCTAGTGTAAACGTTCTCAATCTTACCATGATCACGAGAAATGTTGATAGGAATCATTGGTGATAGGTTAGCCATGTTCCCTTCAGCAATCTGTCTAGGGGAGCTTAATGGGACCATGGGGCTACCAACCTTCTCACTTAGAATCACCCTAGAGTCATCACACTCTAACCGGTCAAGCTTAGGGAGGAAATACGATCTATGGTGCAGCTCTCCCCAAGGTTGTTTAATCCCACACATAGCCTCAAGAATAGCTTCATTAGATGGAAAAACATCATCAAGGCAGTCTTGAGAGTGAGATGACTCTACTGCCCAAGCAGGAAGCACATAAGGGTCCTCCTCCTCTATCCGCAAAGAGGAAGGACTAGGCTCTACAACATGATCAAGATTCACTTGATACGGCACCAATGTTGCTGGCAACGGCACTTCTGTCTCAACAGGTATACTTGAAGTACTTGATGAAGGAAGAATCCAAGGATCCTCCATATGAGAAGTGTGAAAGGATATTGAATTCGACGAGGGAGAAGCCCTACCAAGACTAGACCGAATCATAAGAATGGGCGCAGGACAACTAAAGGTTCCAATGAGAGAAGGATACATACCCACACCCACATTCTCAGTTGTCATCTGGGAATGATCAATAATCGAGATAGAAGCTCCTGGTGATGCATTTACACTCGGATTCTGGAAAGATTTTTTTATCAATAGTAACGATCTTCCCATTCAATGGAAAACAAACCACTCGAAAGAGGGAAGAGGCTACAGCTTGCATATTGTACATCTAGTTCCTACCCAGCAAAAGATTGTAATCAAGGGGCACATCAATCACCTCGATCTCGATCACGACAATATCCCCCCCAATTGGACCTCTAGGGAAGGAAGTATAAGATGCGGTCAAAATGATATTCCATCAAAATAAGTCAACATGTTCACAGATTGAGACAACGTGGGAGAACCTAAGCCCTTCCAACAAGCCAAAGACATCACGAAAGTGGTAGCACCTTCATCAATCACAGTACGCATGATGGTGTTGTTGAGACACTCTACACGAATCATAAGAGATGCGTAGAAAGGCAAGCGAGGTTGGATTCCATGAGTTCCAAATTTGATCACGGAAGGAGAGATATCATCACTAACCCCAAGAGCAGACAACAAGGCCTTCCTCTGCGAAGGACAAGTCTGAAGCACTTCTAATGCAGACATCGCACAAGGAGTCTGGCCCAAATCCTCGACAATTGAATAGTTCTAGGCTACTCGAGCATTAGGATTGTGCCCTGAGTGCTTCAAGACTCCCTTAGGAATGTGAGGCGGAACTTTAGGCTTATCCGTAGGATTTTCGATTCGTAAAGAGCTCTCAAGTGGAGCAGGTTGTTTCCTAAGGTCTGGTTGTGACGAACCATAATCTTTCATACGTGTCACAACACTAGTAGCTTTCACCATATTGATGCACCCATGGCCAATAGCGGATTCCGACGGATTTGGAGTTCCACCAGACGCACGGCCAAGATCCACGGTCCTCGAGTTCATATTTTGATTATTCAGTAAAGGATTGGTAAACATAGTTGGGCCCTATGCTATGAACTTTGAAGCGTCTTCCGTATGAGGGAACAAGTGACTTAGGTGATCATCCTTACACAACTTACAAGGAAACTTCACCTTACGCTTAGGCTGCTTGTCCCCCCAATATTGTTCGCGTTCTTGCAATTATTATTACCATTTTCATTTTTATTCCCACCCTTACGATTATTTTTTCCTTTCTTTTCTTTCTTTCCAGGATGTTGGATGCCTTTCGGGTTCGACAATTGTACTGAAAGCACACTCGTCGATTGGGTAGGATGAGACGAAGTTGTGGCTTGTCTTGACACAGGTTGGTTAAGCGATAACTGGCTCACTTGTTTCGTAACCGAGTCTGCATGTTTGGTACTTGTGGAGCCAACAATACCATCGGCATGTGGCCTAGGTTTAATCTTGGGGTCGAAATTGGATCTTGGAGAATTTGCGATAATCTCACACAAGATTCCAAACTGAGCATAGATCAAATCCAACTCTTGAGCCCTAAAAATAACTTGGTCCTCATTTTGAACTCCGGATGTGGAAACATCCTTCACGATATAAGGTAACAATGACTTGAGGAACCACTCTAGAAGAAACTCTAGTGGTATAAAGGATTTAATTAATTGCTTCCGTCTACGCCACTCTTGAATATGATCCGAAATATGCATGGCTTTGTCTTGCCAAAAAGTCGACAAGATTTCGGTGCCAACGTCGTAACATATGGGTAGCTGGAAATGATTAAGAAATTCATGGCAAGGTCATCAAACGTAGTATAGGTCCCCCCCGGTAACTCTATATACTATTTCACTGCAGGACTCATGAGGATGCATTGAAATAGCCTCAAATGGACATAATCATTGATTAAGGGATTAGAAGAGAACCAAAGGTGGAAGGTTGTGACATGCTCACCAGGATCTTCACCAACCTTACCTTCGAACTTGGGAATGTCCAAAGGAAGCTTGGTAGGGACTTTCAGCCATGCCAGATCATGAGACACGGGATCATTTGTCAATCTAGACAAATCAAGTAGGTTCAAGGTCACAAGGAAAGGGAGCCTAGGTTGAGTCGGTCGATGCCATGATCCTTGATAGGACTGGTTCGGATAAGGTTGATTTCTATACACACCATGGCCTTATCCAGTGGGATAATAACCTCCTCCCATTTGACCCATGAAGGGCTGCATGGAAGCATTGTAATGCGGAGTACCTTGAGGCTTAGGTGCTACAAAGCCATAGTTAGGAGAGTAAGCAGGTTGTTGATACCCGTACCCATACGGCTGATAGTTTTGTCCATAATACGGTCCATAAGAATGTCCATGGGAAGCTTTGTAGGCTAGACCATAAGATGGCCCACGAGATGGTCCATAGGTAGGTACATAGGAAGCTCCCTAAGATGGTCTATGAGATACTCCATGAGATAATCCATAAGTAGGTACATGACCTGCTGACACATAAGGAGGCACATGGCCTTGTGACACTATGGTGTTAGCAAACGCAAGACGGACATGGCTACAATAGAACTCCAGCCCGAAGGACCACTAGAGTTAGGAAGAGGATGCATCAAAAAGGCATTTGAAGGAACATATTTAGAAGACGACATAATATGTGAAGGAATATAGCTTGTACCCCCAATATTCACATATCTCAGCTAAGGTCCCTGAAAAGGAACACTAGTGCTAGGTATGGGTTGTGTGTGTGAAGGAATTTCCACCGCTGGAGTGGATGGTGCAATGTGACTACTATTACCAAACCTCTCTGCATGGAAAGGAATGGAAGTGCCCCCAGGAGTAGTACCAGTGTCACCAACTGATTTGACATTAGGTGTCGGACCGGTCTCGGGAATATCAGGCATGCCATACCTAATGTGGCTAGTGCTGGTGCGTGCATGGTGAGTCTCTTCACCCGGATAGTATAACCAATACCAGGGGTCGAAGCTAATGTAATCATGAAACTGTGATGGATCTTCTTGTGATGGCCCGACCCCATAAGGACCAGAATCAAGTGGAGTCCCATATATGCTTGAAGGTTCAACTTCTGCCACCGGAGGTAGAGAAGGGGGAAGCTCTGAGACCTCAAACCCATGATGACTCATGGTGAGATCTCTGTGTGAATCAAAGTGATGACTAGTCCGTCAGGACTTCCTAGTTCTCTCTCCCAAGGGAGGAGGAGAAGTAGAATGTGGAAGACCTGCTAAATGACGAGAGTGACGGGGAACCACACCCGGATCCACAATGACTTAACAAGAATAAAAGACTTGATCTATCTACGCAACCCTAAGCAGACTAGCGTGCACAGAGCATACAACTAAGAAAATCTAAATCCAAACAACAAGCAAACCAAGGGTAGGATAAGTGAGCTCCCGAATGAAGCAGGTATGTCTCGATCCCCAGTATGGTCGCCAATTCTGTTATAAAGAGAAACTTCTTGTGGCTTGGGGTGTACCACAATAGACAACTAGACATGAGAAATCAATCCTTCCCCAATATGCAAGAGAAACCAAACATCTAACACTAAGGTACCTCGAATCATACCTTATTTCGGACGGTTGAAGTAGTCCCCCGTTGAGCTTTTTCCAATCCCGCTTGCGTTAAAAATTTGCTCTCAACAACAACAAACAAGACAAGCATGCTGTATAATATGGTGTTAGATCTACTCTAGGATATATAATCAACAATGTATAAGCAAATATACATATCCATGGATTCAATATTTACATTCAAATGCACATTATTGGACAGGAAAAGATATTTATATTAATCAAATCAGAGATTACACAAGTGACAACCTCTATTGGCACATCTACGAACTAGAGAAACTGAGTCCTCCACCCGGTCCTCCACCACCTCAATCCTCCATCTCTTGATAGCAAGCTCACAAGCAAAGGCAATCTTGGGAAGAACACAAAGTGCTCCAAAGGGACAAAGGGATGCAGACTCAAGTATATGCAAACTATGGCAACAATGGACTATAGTTTCATTGCTCTTCAATTCCTCCCTTTCAATGTATCCAAGGGGTTCCTGATATAGCATTCCACAGGGTAATATATGGTTGAATCCGAGCAATCTCAAGGCATATGGAAGGCCAAGAGTCAGGATCTTCTGACTCATCCAAGGAAAAATCCAAAATTGTTTGGCTTCATGCACACATCCCGATGTACACAGGTTTGAGGTCAAAAGTCCCGTGTACACGCAAGTATGGGTTTAAAAGTTACATACAGCAATAAATAGGGGTTTTTAGGGATGAACTTGGAAACATCAAAGTATAATATCAGTACATGGGGTCTAAAGAGTCTGCAGAGGGACAGGGAAGGTCGTAAATATGTGATCAACTATGTGTGGTAAAATCAACAATAATAGTAGGAATATTATATGAATGCTTCTTGTTGCTAACAAAATCTGATATGCAAACAAAATCTAAAATGGAAAAGAAATCTATGCATACTCCTTCCCAAAGAGTACAAAAATTAAGACAATTTGTTACACAACTAGTTCCTTGAATAACTGCAAAATTGTGATGTGAAACACACATCATTCTTCCAATCTGATTTAGCACCTTCCCAGATCTGATATGAGGATGAAAATACTCTGATATATCAAAAACATTAGAATATGGAACAATAAATACAAAGGCTTCAGTGGCTCCATGACAATATAGAGCTAGACTAGCAAAAGGATGAGTCATTAGGGAAATCTGATGTGTAAAAACATGAATGATGGATGGACTTGAGATCTGAACCATAAGTGTTTAGAACGAATAAAAACATGTGTAATATCAATCCAATTATGACTAAGGTCATGGATAACCAACCATGAAAAATAGGCAAGACTTCAAACCATGTAATATAAGTAACACGCTGCATAAGAGACCAATGAGGAATCAATTAGTGAACTTGGGATTTGTATATTCTTATGATTATTCAGAGGTATGGTAGATGGTATGGATGGTGGTATGAATTGTGTAATGACATGTATATCATCCTGCAAACATGATTCTAAATCAGATTTATAATCATGTGAAGAAGAGTTTCTCAAAGACAAGTCAAGATCTAGTGGAAAAACACAATTATTGAGAGATGAATCTAGGAGACTGATAGGTGGATTATAAAAGAAAGGATATGACATTTATGATTATGATATATCAGAAAATGAATCTACATTAGAGACATGAGGAAAGGATTTTACTATAGAACTCAAGGCATAGTTTATATCACCTTGGAATTGCGCACTATGACAGTGTTCTAAGGAATCAACAAGCTTCTCTAGCTCATCTAAAACTTCAATGTTGTGCTTCTCAAGAAGCTGAGACATGATGTCCAATTCTTCTTGAAACATTTCTTCTCTTCGCTGCAATAAGAACACTTGGATGTGCTCCCTTTCTTCTCGACCTTCTTCACTGAATCTTCATGAGTAGGCTTCTTCTCCTTCATCTTCAATTTCTAACTTTGGCTTCTTCTCTTTCACAAATTGCTTCTCTTTGGATTTGGTATTTTTGCTTCCTTGAAAAATGAGAGCATGATCCTTTCCCTTGGAAGATCTAAGAGCACCCATCTTGATCAATTTTTATGGCTCCTTTGTTAGTGAACCAAATAAAGCACACAAAGATGCATCTTCAAATTAGAAACAACAAGGCTAGTAGCATTAAAAGTAGATACAAAAACTTAGTATTCAGGACCCAATTTAGATACAAAGGAAAGGATTAATTGATCATATTTCTTCTCAATACCACAATGCTTGAACATTAGAACAAGTGAATTAAATTTGGTGAAGAAACCCTCATTGGAATTGAAACGGCTTGGACTCATTGAGAATAACTCAATATCTAACGGGTGTGCTCTTAACTCATCTTGAACTCCAAAGAGAGACTCAAGTTTGGTCCATACTTGGTTTGGAGTGGTAAAACCATATATAAAAAAAAGTAGATAAGGGGATATAGAGATTCAAATCAATCCATAGGATTCATCCAACCTAGTATGCCACTTAGCTTTCTCAACCACATAATTTGGTTCATTCTCCAAAGCTAGAGTAACTCTATAGAGTCCCTTACTGCACATTATAATGCCAATTTTGGATTTCCATTCGTGATAGTTGAAGGGAGTCAGGATCATATTTGAAGAAGAATCCATACTGATGTGTTGATGCTCTCAAGAAGAAACTCTCTGCCACTTGAACAAATAAAACTAGGAGAAAATCGTGTAAGCTTAAATCAAGCTCTTCTTCAGAGAGGGATATGAGACTGGATGCACTCCTCAAATCTATAGAACTTGAGAAACCTTGCGATCTGATACCATGTAGGAGTGCTATGATACCATATAGAAGTAACAACTCTAATATTAAGAGGAATCACAAGAAACAGATCTTGCTACTAATATATTTCTCACAAGCATACACAAGAAAAATAGAGAGAAGAATAGAGATTGAATTGCATGAATGAAGAGATGAATATTAGAGTGTATCCTTCCATTGAATAACGATGAATAATAGTGTACATAAATATTACATCCCTCATAGGTAAAACTGAGTTGTATTGGAGACAACTCATTAAGCTTAGAAAGATAGGCTTACTAAATATGATCAACCCCCATAGGTGGCTAAAGCACTTCCTAAATCAGTCAATGACCTCACTAATTAGAAAAAACATGAGTTAGTTGTCATGTATGATGGAAAAACATGTTAATCCTGGAATATGGAGAGAAAATCATGGAGGATGGGTTGGCAACAAAATATAGAAGTTTCCAAGTTGACTAGTTTTACCTTATCCACAGAAAAGGTAGATAAAAGCATAATAAGGCAGAATATGTAGGAAAGAGCAATTACTAATTCTGGCAGTCATTAAAGTGGTCAGAATCAACCTAAAACCAGGATTAAAGCACTCCTAAGGTATATATGGCAAGTGTTGACTATGTGGTGCAAGTGGATGCCAACTATCTAGGCTAGTGGGTAGGAAATTAATCAAAGTTGATTAAATATTTTATCTTAAGTTATGATTGGGCATGAGGCCTCTCTCAAGTTTTCGAAATTTTGAAGAATTTTTTGGATCAATTTTGAGGACTATATCAGACTGAAAGCTAATGACAATAATAGTGATAAATATATAAGTTACTATGGAGTGAAAGATCTTGGACATCCGTCAATTTGTTGGACTCAAGTGCCTCTTGGACTTCAGATCCTGTAGCACAATCGTTCAAACACATATGTGTGCCCAAATCTGGAACATGGTTTTATTTATCGATCTTTCTAGATGGTTCAGTTCCTATCCAATCAGCTCTAGGTTGAACAAGGAAGACACCATCTCACAATCAACGCCCAAAACAAATTGAGTGATGGCTAAGCGATTATGCATGAAGATCATGGCAGAGACACTTGTGTGATCCAACGCATCAATTTGAGTTTGATATGGATAGGGGATAATTGCGTATATATATTTCATATTATGCAATTATCATGAGTAATTCTATTATTAAACTATTATAATAGCAAATTGCTAAATCGTTACTATATTTGATACATTGAGATTTGTTTCCATATCCAAAATAGGGGATTCGATGTTACATTGTTGGAATGTGCTTTTTCCATTAAACGATTTTTCTTATTGTAAAATAAATAATTGGTTACAATATGGCTTAGATCCAAATGATGAGGGATTGGGCGAATTTCTTGAATTGTTCCTCCATGTGTATTGTAATCTATATAATTAAGAAGGATAAACCATGTGGAAGATCCCACTGGGGAAGAATATCACTATGTAGTAGGGCATTGTTAATCCCTCTGTGTACAGACTTGTTTGAAAATTTTGTTGATGATAATATAAACATTTTGTTGTTGCACGTTGTGGTTTTACTACAATGCATGCTTAGTCAGGAGGCCTCCTGACCTCAGTATGTATTGCGTGTTAGCTAGTATTTAATTTATGTATTGTTGTTTTATTTTATTATACATTTCTTGTTTAATTTCATTTTGTGTGATTAGTACAATTTTACAACAGAGCATTAGGGATACCCATATCTACTTATTGATTAAAATTATTTGCACAGAGATTATTACAAGGATGTTCTAATTTGTGAACAAAGTAAAAGACTGTAATAGGTGGTTTGAGTAAATGCAATCTTAATAGATATTGTTGTTTTATTTTATTATACATTTCTTGTTTAATTTCATTTTGTGTGATTAGTGCGATTTTACAACAGAGCATTAGGGATCCCCATATCTACTTATTGATTAAAATTATTTGCACAAATATTATTACAAGGATGTTCTAATTTGTGAACAAAGTAAAAGACTGTAATAGGTGGTTTGAGTAAATGCAATATTAATAAATCTTAAGCAACTAGATATTGCACTATATTTTGATTGCTTTCTGTCAATTTATTCATGTCAATATTGATTGCTTTATGCTCTTTAACTTGTGTTTGTGTGATATCGACAACATGTGGTGTGGTGTGATTTGCTACTGGAAATCTCAATCAGTCGTAGTTACAAGAACTCCAATATAAAAGTTACAGAACCTGGTTCAACAACTATGAGATTCTTGGGTTTTTATTCATGTTGTGAGATTAAATTGATTTGATTTGATGATTGGAAAAACTACATGGATTGTTTAACCCATTGAGTGAAATATACAACAAGTTATAGAAATACTTCTTTCATGAGCAAAAGACTAAAACTGGATTAATTATTATAGCCTCGATATTTAATATTGATTCTTGAAACTGATTTATCGAGCAAGCTTCTTCTAAATTCAGTAGAATTAATTTAGCGTAGTTAGATTCCTTCCTAATCCTGCATATATTTTGTTGGCATATCGTAAGTCTATGAACTCCCGAATTATAATTTAATGTCCATAATTTATGCATATAAATTGACTCACACTAATTCATACTCCAATGAATTATTTTGAATGGAGCACAAATATTGTGATTGTATTACACCACAAAGCTCTCTATAGGATCACAATGGGAATATAAACTTAGCCAAATTTAGTGGTGGAAAAGGTAAAACGGTTCAACAAGAAGGATGAAGCCACTGGGATTATTTGTCTCTCTATTTCTCCTTACCTACTATATCACATTGAAGATTCAAACTTCTAATGAAGTATGGACCAAGTTGGAAAGACTCTTTGGGAAGCAAGATGAGATGAGAGATCTTTAATTGGAGAATGAGCTCATCGGTATAAGCCCAAACAAATTTGATACAATAGAATATCTTCTCACAAAATTTAGATATTTATTGTTGTAGAAAGATATGTAGAGTAGACAAGAAAGATGAGCATTTACTATACTCAATAATATCTAAATTATGTTTAAAGTATTCAATATTTGTGTGATATCCCTAGACCTTGCCTTTTATTTAATAAATCCTAAATACAAGACAAATACATTTTTTTAAATTTTTGGTTTAAAATCTAGACATTAACCAAATGTTGATATGTTATGCTTTAATATTATTATTATTATTTTGCAAACTACTAAACCAAGCTGGCTATAGATGAAGACTTAGTAAATGAACATGAATAAGAAAAGTGAGAGATGTAAAAGAGAAAATATAAATGAAACTAAAAAAAGACATACAATGAAGAAAGATATAATGAATAAAAACTAAAAGAAATGGTAACTACTTGTTACCTTTTGAATTAAAGAAATTAAATTCAAGAAACATAGAGGGGACAAAGGGGAAAGAAAAGAGGAATTTTTTCTTAAAAAAAATAGATGGTGGTACATTTTGAACAAAGAACAGTTTTTCAAAAAAAGAAAAAAAAAAGATGGTTGAACATTTTGAACAAAGTCCTTTTCTAGTGAAATGCAACACTAACAAATAAATCAAAGCAGGTTAAGAGGTTTTTCCAAGAGGGAAAGAGATGCCTATTTCACTAACAAATAAACCAAAGCAAGTTAAGAGGTTTTTCCAGGAGAGAAGGATATGCCTCATGTCCTGGACAAGTTCAGTTGGTTTCCATTGAGCGTTCAGATTTTTGTTATGAGAGGAACAGACCAAAATTAGGTTGGTGTAAAAATCATATGGATTCCAAAGAGTAGATAAAGTGAACTCGGTGACCATACTGCCATAATCAAATACCACAGTAATACATCTAAATTCCTTTAAGTCTGTTCTCAAGCAATCTTGGTCTAGCTCGAGGGTAACTCTCAAGAATCAAAAGACTATTGGGTTCTTAAGACTCTATGGTTGGGAGGAACATAAGACAAATAAATATTTCTCATGAATTCGATTGGTGAATACAATATTTTATATATGTTACATCATTTGTTTTACAATTTTTTAGAGAAGTTATATCATTTGTTTTACAGCTTTGTAGAAAAGTTATATCATTTGTTTTATATTTTTATAAGTTATATCATTTGTTTTATATCTTTATAGAGAAGTTATATCATTTGTTTTACCGTTTCTAGAAAGTTAAATGTGATATTTCAGTAATAAATTTTTACATAGTATGTTTTAAGTTAATGGTTAAATATAGTCTTGATTAAAAAAAGGAGCAGGTTCTGTTTAAGTATTCTTGTAAATTATCGATTTGAAGAAATTAGCTAAATGTTATTATAATTATTTCTGAATCGAACTCTGTTGTATAAGAAAATAGAAATCTAAATTGTTTATTTTTCAATAATATTGTATAGAGGCCACATTACTTTTAAAATGTCTAAAGTTGGTACAGAGTTAAAATATTTAGTTTACATTTACTATTATCGAATAATAATTATAGACCGAGTGTGACTAAAGAAAATAAGAAGATAAGAGTTACATTATTAAAATTCTTTCAATATTTATTATAGTGTTGTTTCTCTTTATTAAAATCTTATATTATACAGAAAGACTTTTGATTATTAAATCTAATCCATAATTTAGTAGAATATATATATATATATATATAAGTTGCAGAAAGTTATATTAATATACAAAAAATAGTACATACATAGAGTCCATATCTTGGATATCATCAGTGTCAAGACACTGGTATTGTAACAAAATATCCGTCATTGACATGTCCTTGAAGAGGGAAACCAAGTCACTCCAGAAAAAACTGAAATAGAGCATAGCTACGAGAAGCAAACTAGACATACAAAGAAAAAGCATAAGACACTTAAAAAACCTAAGGCCTTCCAGCTTTCTCCAGGTTTCTTTGACAATAATGCAGGGCATGTATTAATATTCTTCATCAACAGAAAGAGCAGGCTACGAATCTAGAGGTGGTTCTGTTGTAGGGGGAGGTATCGATAGCATCTGTGATGAGCTACCAGCCTGCTAACGACCCCCTGAATTTTTCATTTTCAACTCTGTATTATGCAGAGGTTCTTCCAGATGTCAGATAGAAATGGTGTCATGTTGCTAAGGGGTTCCTGGAGGAGGATCCTACAGACCAAAGCTAGGTGAAGACAAGGAGGTCGACTTTCCAGAAGAGCTCTCTAAATTGTTGGAGGGAGAGGAGGAGGGAGCTCCATCTTTTTCCCAAACCAACTGAGCTAAGACATTTTTCATGTGGGAGTAGTGGGATAATCGTTGTCTCAGGGGTTGAGTCATGCGATGGTGAGCCATAACATCCACCTCCCAATCATCCACAACCCAACGAATGTTGAGTGGGATGTGAGCACCATACACTGCAAAAAGGGAATGACACGTCACAACATGACCCCTTTCCCCCCTAGAGTTGCTTCCCATGTGAAGCATATCACAGAGGCATCGCGACATGGTAGATTAATAATCCTAGAACTTTTGAACCTTAACCTTTTTCCTGGGCAGAGAACTGATGATCTGTGTTGGAATGAGGAGAGCGAAGAGTGCACGGAGGATACACATCTGAAGAAGCCGGATCTGTGCGAGAACACCTGGTGAATCGAAATCCTTCATGTTGTTGATGTAATGCGAGGTGACTTGAGTGCTGAGTCGAACATCATCGAACATAAATTACCTGCGTCGGGAGAAGTGATCCATTAAAACACAAGAATTGTTGACAAGAGTCACGGGTGGCATTTAATGAAATGTATTGCCCTCCGCCACATCCCTCCTCAAAACACCCGCATCTGGGGTAAACTATATTCTTGTTAAAGATCAAATTAAAGGTTTATTGCTAATAGCAATAAGTTTAAAGGAGTTAGATTCCAAAATTAGTATCACTATAAATTATCAATATGAAATTAACCTATAGCATGGACATATTGAATCACTAAGTATTGTTTTAAATTGATCCTCTAAACCCTTCCTTACTAGTTAACGTTGGAGACTGGAGGTCAAATAAATTGGACTTGATTTGAGTCAACACACTTCTTACTTATAACCATAGAAGACTATAATTGTAACCAAAAGAAGTTTTATGAATAGGGTCAAATCTATACATAATATATAGGTTTTACATAGGGATAAGTTCACTCGCAAACAAGGTTAAGATGGCCACAGGCCGTTACTTCTAATTAAGGTAAATTGAATAGAAAATTCAACAAATCCTTACCATTACTTGAATCCCTAACTACATTCGGTTCGATAAGAATGAAATGAAAAACCAAATACATATTTAAGAGAAAAGCGTTGGGTTGAATTACTAGGGTTTCATACCCTGGAATCCAATATTTTATGCAAAAATAATGACTACAATAAATGGAAAATCATTTCATTACAATGTGTATAGTTCCTCCTCTACTTAATGTATATATAAATTAACCACAACAAAAATCCTTACAAGGAAAATATGATTTCAATAAGTTCAAAATATATATAAGAGTATATAAAAATAATAAGTTTGTGTATATGCAGAAGTTGGCCGATTTGAGTTAAAATTAAAAAAACTCACCATTGGTGGATTGTATAAGCTCGCATGGGGTTTAACCATAAGATTTTTCAATTGTGAATGAACCCTAACCATATACATAATGACAAAATACCAATGGTTTGGATGCAAGGTTTGAGTAATCCTTAGAACCTACAGTTACATGAAAACGATCGACTAATCTGAGGAAATGATGAATATTATTACAAGATATAATACAAATTTAGAAACCCTCCTTGAATTTCCTCATATAGCCATCTCAACGGTCATATGATCGTGGCTTATGAGTGTACTTGGTAAGTGCACATAGGAAATCGTGAAAACGCCCAAATTCACCAAGTAAGTGATATGCATACAAACAGTAAAGGAATGCTAGTGTTGGGAACATGGACTATAAATAAAAGTACTAACAAAAAACCCTAACAAATATGTTTTCCTATATATAATGAAAACTGAATGAACCCTCTCTCAGAGTTCACAATGATATAGTATGAGTTGAAAATGGAACTAGATGAGGCACAGTTGAAATGTAAGTCAGTTACACCATATCCGAGTGTAATGACCTAGCTCATATTCGAGTTAAGGAGGAAGATGTTCCATATTCAGAATAATAATGTATAAATGTATAATAATTTAATGGATCATTGATTGGAATGGATATGGCTGCCTTAAATATGGCTTGGCCATAAAATATTTGAAGAGACATTTCTCTTCATAACTATATTTAATAATTAATTATTATTACTAATGGTTATAACCTATTTACTTGCTATTTTATTGTTGTAACATTGCCTAACTCTTAGGAAAGCTTTGTCCTCAAAGCTTATATTATTGTTGTCGTCTATTCATTCTCGTTTTGTGTTGAAACAATGTCATTACTTCCTTAATGTCTTTTGTTTTAGAACTTGTATTAGGTATGTGCTTGGTCTTTACACAATAGTATGTCAATTTTCCTTCATTTGTAACTTGAATTTGTACTTTGTTCTGTTTATTATTGTTGTCTCATTTTCCATGTACATAAATACGAGGAATATTTTTGTGACTGGCCATATTAAGCTTTGTTTTAGAAATCGCATGTCCCACAATACTTAGGATGTCATCACGTAATGTTTCACTTTTATTATCCTGGCGAGTTATCTCGAGAAGTGACGTCTCTTGAGGCTTCTCACACTCGAAGTCACCAGATAGTGTTACATTTAGGTTTCTCCGAGGTGGTAGAACAATTAAGGTAGAAGATGAATCTACAATATCTAATTTCTTTGACTTGGATTCCTTTGCATACTGTAGGATCCATCTTTTTGTGATTGTATGGATCATCCTTATTGTTAACGACACTGGCTTGACTCTTATTATGATCTTGGTCGAGCTCATTTTTTATTTTTATCAACTATATTAATGGTATTTTGGTCATCCCTAATATATTTTGTCTCCTTTCCTTGTTTATTGTCTTGATCGAATTTGTTGCTCTCATTTTTGTTGACATACTGGTCCAACATATTTGAGTTACTGATATGGTTTGTACTAGACCTTAGTTTTTGTAACAATTCCATTATTGTATTTTTAGGTTTTGTGTCATGATGCTCAAGTTCTGTGCCATGGTGCTTATGTTCTATTTCATCGCACTCATCTTGTCATCTAACTCTTTTTGTTTCTCATTCATGATGTCTAGTTTGTCATCAAGTTTTCTTTCTAGCACAAGAACAACTTCATCTTAGATGTCTTTCTAGTGCCTTGCTATTTCTCGTTTCTTCTTTCCATCTTTTTTAGTTAGCGAGGAGGGCCTTGATGTCTTTCCCCAATTTCTCAAGTTTGTCTTTTACTTTCGTCATGGCTAGTCCTATATATATATAATTTCAAAAGGTAATAATATTATTATTATTATGAGGGATTGTGATTTCAAGGGTTAAAGTATAATAATATTTATTATTTAGAAATAATAAAATTATTATAATAATTTTGTTTTGTTTTGTTTTGTCTTGAATTTGAATTACGGTTTCAGCCTACGGAAGGAGATCGCATGCAGGAGGGAGGGAAGGTGGCGGTGGAGATGACAGGAGGTAGTCACAAGGGAGGAGGGCACAGCGATATGTAGATAGCAGAGTGGATTCTGGAAGAGGTTGCGATGGCAGATCGCAGGTGGATGCGGGAAGAGGCGTCGATGGAATATCGCAGGTGGATGCAAAAAGTGGCGGCAATGGTAGATCGTGGGTGGATGTTGGCGCGTAGGAGCGCAGGGATGTGGAGTGAAGGGAGTATGTGAGCAGTGATGAGGAGCAGTGTGACAACGTGAAGGCGGGAGAGTGTTGGGGATAGAATGCGGATGGAAAACAGAGCATGGTGGTCTACGCGGAAGGAGCGGCTAGGGGCTAGGCGTGGAGGAGGGGAGTAGGGAGCAGGAAGTTGGCGGAAGGGAGAGGAGTCACAGTGTAGGTTGCAGTGGGGAGGATAAGTGGTGATCACAAGCAGGAAGAGGGATCGGTAATGAGAGGGAAGTGTTGTGATATGCAAGAAAGATGTGGGGAACAGGTAGGAAAGAAGGAGAGTGAACACAGGTCGGGAGACGGAGAATGCACAGGTCGCGTGGAGGGAGGAAGAGGAGTGATGGTGAGGGAGAGTGCAGGAGGACCACAACATGGATGGGCGAGAGAATGCAGGGATTATGTGAAGGAGGGAGCAAGGGTTGTGTGAAGGATGGCATAGAGAGAAATGGTAGCTTCGGGAAGAGAGAGATGCATGGAGGAATGTAGAAAAGGGAGTAGGCAGGAAGGAGCAGGGTTGTAGGCTGCCTAGGTGGAGCTGAGGTGAGTGTAGGGATTGAGTAGAGGGATTGAGGGGTGTGTGAAGGTGATGGACTTAGGAGGGACGCATGGGGAAAAGAAATCCTGTGGATGTGGGGGAACGAAGAGAAGGTGGTTGCGGAAGGTTGAATGCAGTGATGGAGGAGAGACGAGGAGAGGGCGATGGAGTGAGGAAATTCATAGTGAAGCGTGAGGGAGTGATAGGTGTGAAATGGAACAGCGGAAGAATTAGGAGTTGATGAACCAAAACCGAGCTCGAGTAGGAGGAGTGAATCCGCTCTAATACCAATGTTATACTGTATCCGAGTGTAATGACCTAACCCGTATCCACGTTAAGGAGGAAGATGTTCCATCTTGAAAATAATAATTGAATGGATCATTGAATACAATGGATATGACTGCCTTAAATATGGTTTGGCCATCAAATATTTGAAGAGACATTTCTCTTCATAACTATATTCAATAATTAATTATTATTACTAATGTTTATAACCTATTTACTTGCTATTTTATTGTTGTAACAAAGTCCAAGCTTAATATGAGTCTTTATAGCTAACTCTTTTCTTAGAATACCTTCCTAATATTACCTCAAAGGTGCACAAGTAATGTATCTTACCCTTCTAGAGTTTATTCTTAAATATGGAAACTATCGTAACCCCTTATCCAATGCTCCAAAGCTCGATCACTTTATGGCGGCGTTTGGGAAATGAGTTGTATAATATATTCCTTATAGATTTCAAGAATCAACTTCTAAGATTCTCAATAGGAGAGTTTTCACCCATTCTCAGTCTCAAGAGAGAAACCCTCAAAAATTACCTTGTAGAAGACAAAATCCAAGGAGCTTCCAAACAAAAGGATAATTACCATGAACTAAAGGGATGGATCGATAACCCTGTAGATTTTCCCAAGGCACACTCAAGATTTCAAGCTTTTGTATGAAGTGATAACACCTATCAACTTTCAATTGTTTTACTACAAAATGTCTATGTCAATCCAAGCTAGCATGCATGGTCTGTATTTAATCCTTCTAATGCAGAGTGCTGACACTATGGCACCTACATAGCCATGGCGCCAATATGTCCAAGTCATAAACATATATTATATTGAATATTAAATGTGTGCCTACCAACTTGTTTGAAGGCCTTGGTTAGACCAATAAGTATATAGGATAACATTAAATATAGACTTGACAATAATATATTTAGCCTTATTCATTCTAAACCACTCAAATTCAAATGGTGGATTTACCATAAAAGAATACACTGGACAAAGACTAAAGGGATAAAATTGTAGAACTATGAGTAAAGATATATAGTCTCTAAATAAAATAGATAAAACTGTCAAGACATAAAAATGTAGTGCCTACACTTATACATATTTATATTTCAGACGTTGTCCAAGAATGTGTTCCAAGATATTATGCTTGGGATTGTGTCCAAACATTAATTATAAAGTTTGGACTTGTACAAGTTATCAAATTTAAGATAGATGAACAATTGATAAGGCACAATGCAAGTTAAGCCATTTACATTTATAATGTATAATAGAAATTGCGTGAAAAATAAGTTTTAAAAAAAATGTATTTTAATGGAGCATATTACAATTTGTTTCTACCTATTATGCAATAAAACTAACTTCTGGAGCTGCTTGGAAATTACTAGTTTGGATGATTTTGTTGACTCTCTCACCCATGAGAAAGATAATATTGTTCAAATGGGATCCTTCGAGTCTTCAAAGGCTCATGCCCTTGCTACGAATTAGGGCAACAAGAAAGACATCAAGCAAAAGCAGTAAAACAAAGGAAGAAGGAGCAAAATCCTGTATCTACTCATGGATCCAATCAGGTAGAATCCTCCTCCAAAGCATGGAATTCAAAGAAGGATGAGATAATACGTTCCTGTTGCAAGATACCAAATAATTTAGAGGAATAATTCATGAGGTAATAGAATGAGATATTTGGTCACCTAAGCTACCACTACTTGCAACAACTAAGCAAGCAAGGTATGGTGATTGGTTTTCCAAACATTTAGTATTTTGATGGTGTATACCAGGACTGCATTCTTAGAAATCATCTTGAAGAAAAAATTGAGAAAGGGATGCAATGGTGAGCCTCATCCATTCCTGAACTAGTTAATAGTGACATTATAAGTCCACTCCCCCTGCCTTCCATGAGCAAGTCCAAGTATATGTTGACTTTAATTTATGACTGATCAAGATACACATGGGTATACTTTATTAAGCATAAATTCGATGCCTTTGAGTGTTTCAAAGATTTCAAAGCTCTTGTCGAGAAACAATGAGGTAAGGGGATAAAGATCCTCTACACAAACAAGGGGAGGGGGGGTATGTGAATAAAGGCATTCATAATCTATGTGCTTAAGCATACATTGAGCTACAACATATTGTTCCATATACTCCATAGTAAATGGAGTTCTATAACAAAATAATAGATTCTTTAAAGAGATGCCCACATGCATGTTACAATCCAAGTCCGTTTCTCTAAAGCTTTAGGCTGAAACAATCAATTGTTCACTACATCTAGAACTGAGTTCAACATAAAGCATTGAAGGGAGTCACTCCATTTGAAGCTTGGAATGGTTGGAAACTTGAGGTCAAACACTTTAAATTGTTTTGATCTTGTGAATGGGTACACATCCCTTTTAAAAGAAGGAAAGCTTTGGATCCACGAAGTTAGGAGTGCATCTTTGTAGGATATCCTGATAGTTTTAATGGGTACATACTTCTAGATTCTTTCAATGAAAGTATTTCCATTGAAAGAAGTGTCAAGTTTTAAGACGGTCCCTTGCATGCAGGAGATACCACCATAGATCCACTAATTCCTATTGATGCATAACTCAATGATTCTTCTTCAATTGCGTCATATGAAGTTTTAGATTTAGTTGAATTTTTCAATCTAGATGAAGATCCATAACCTAGACCGTTATGGGCAAAACAAACTCTCCAAGCTATAGGTGATCTAGTTGGAGATCCTTTGGTTATGTTTTTAGTTTTGGCTCCGAACCGATTTGTTGTTCAAGCAAGAAGAAGTTAGACATTTCTTTATCGATAACAAAAATAGAGCATAGAGTTATAGTGAATGCAACCACACAATCCATTTGGTTGCAACGCATTCTCATTGAGATTGGTATTCAATATCATCGTTTGATTATCATCTTTTGTGACAATCTGAGTACTATCCAAATTTCTAGAGAACCAGTTCAATAGCAGAGGACCAAACACATTGAGATTCACATGCACTTCATCACAGGGTTGATTCATGATTAGATAATTGATTTGCATTATTGTACATCCACATAAAACCTTGTAGACATCTTCACCAAATCCTTCATAGAGAAGAATTTAATAGGGTTGCAAGCTCACTTGAGAATGAAGGAGACTTGTACTACAAAGTGATTGTCAAAGTCCACTAAGGACTACACTCGTTTTTCTTTTTCTTTTTTTGTGGGGGGGGGGGGTCCCACTTATCCCACTTTTAAGGGATACCCTTTTTGTGCATGGGTACCTAACATGGATTCTATTGTTATAAAAGAGAGATCAATTGGTGGAGAGAACACACACACTTGTATTCCGACAGAGACAGGATACAAACAAGGAGAGAAAGTCAAACAGAGGATTTAGCTGAGAAGACGGAGGAGCATGCATCAGGATCATCAAGCTTCGTACAGCTGGGTCGTACACTCACACAGGAGGGTGTTGAGGTTTAGCTGGGATTTGCCCAGTGATTTTGCCGGGTACTGCATTCGCCAGGTTTGGGTGAATTTGCAGTGATTGTAAAAGTTCCATATTTTCTCATAATAAAATCTATATCTGACTACTGCACCGGTTTTCCCATCTTGGGTTTTTTCGGGGGTTTCCATACCCAAAATAATAGTGTCAATATCGTGATGTGATGTTGTGATGTATTTCTCAGTTTTATATTCCACTGCATACTGTAAAATATATTCATGTGTGGTTATGAGTTGATATTTTGCATGCACTGTTTAGCCCTAATTGAATATTAAAGGAAAATTTACATGGTATCAGATCTCTGGTGAGCTAAAGTTGAAAGATTTGCAGCAGCAGTGATAGATCGGGGGCAGATCTATAAGAAGACACAAACCTAGACTTCCATATCTAGGGTTTAATAGGTACACTTCACTATGGCCGTGTAGTTGAGAGTTGAGGATAGACTCCAGGGTGCTCAGAACTTTCCTACATGGAAACAAAGGATCACAAGGATCCTGGACATCAGTGATGCAGAGGAACACATTGACTCCATGAAGGTTGCACCCACAGATCTGGCAGATTTAGCAGCTTGGAAGAAGATTGATTCCAAAGCCATGCTGATTATCATGGATGGAGTGAAGGACCATATAGTCCCTCACCTTTCTGGTAAGAAGACCGCAACAGAGATGTGGACGGCTTTGGAGAGTCTGTACCAAAGCAAGAACGAGAACCGAAAGATGGTGTTGCAAGAGAGGATGCGCAGCACCAAGATGGCCAAGGGAGAAGGAGTGGTGCCTTATCTTGTGAGGCTCACATAGATCAGGGACGAGCTTCGAGCTGTTGGCTCTAAGACAATGGATGAGGAGCTAGTTTGGATAGCCCTCAATGGCTTCTTTAACCCAAGGGACACCTTTGTCAAAGGTGTTGTGGCTAGGGAGAAGCTCCCTGATTGGCAGAGACTATGGGATGACTTTGTGTAGGAGGAGACCCGCATGGGTCAAGGATCAGGCTCATCCAGTAGTGCCCCACAAATTGTGGATGAGGAGGCTCTAGCCCTTACAACGAAGAGTAAGGGGAAGGTAAAGAGAAGAACCTTGACATGTCAAAGGTCAAGTGTTTTATCTACCACAAGCAGGGACACTTTGCCTCCCAATGCCCAGACAAGAAGAAGAAGAGTAACACTCAGATGGCTACATCTACAGAGGTGGATGAGTTCAGCAGGAACTTTGATGAGGATTTATGTTTGATAGCGTGCATGGAAAGCACCACAAGGAGCAGCATATGGTACATTGACAGTGGAGCATCTAATCACATGAATGGACAGAAGAGATTCTTCAAAGACTTGCAGGAGGGTGGAACAAGGATCCATGTTGAGCTGGGTGATGATGCGTGGTATCAAGCGCAGGGAGTTGGCACTATTTCATTTGAGAGGGAGTCTGGTAAACCCCTCAATTTTATTGATGTGCTATATGTTCCAGGATTGACCAAGAACCTTATATCAGTCTCCACTCTGGAGGAGAAGGGATATCAGGTGAAGTTCCGTGACCATAGAGTGTATGTCAGGCCCAAGGGGTCAGATAGGAGCTTGGATCGGGTGATTGGCAGAAGGAGCAAGAAAGTGTACAAATTACACTTTGAACCTGCAAAGGCTCTAGTCAACAGCAGCAGCAACAGTCAAGGTGAGTTGTGGCATAGTAGGATGGCACACTTACACCATGGAGCATTGAAGCATTTGAGACAAGCAGTCATTGGAGTTCCTCAGGTACAGGAGGAAAAGCATAACCACTGTAAGGGTTGTGCTTTGGGGAAGAACATCAGGAATCCTTTCCCACAGAGTGAGCATAAGTCTAAGGAGCCCTTGGACTTAGTGCATTTGGATGTATGTGGACCTATGAGTGTCCATTCGTTGATGACTATTCCAGGAAAACCTGGATCTATTTCCTGAAGGCCAAGTCAGAGGTCTTTGAGAGGTTCTACAAGTGCAAGAATCTTATGGAGAACTAAACGGGAAAGAAGATTCGAGTGTTGAGGACAGACAACCGGGGTGAGTACACTTCCAATGAGTTCATGGAGTATTGTTCGACTGAGGGGATCAAGAAGGAGCACACTGTGCCCCATACCCCACAGCAGAATGGAGTTGCAGAGCGAAAGAACAGGACTATGGTTGGAGCAGCTAAGGCCATGCTATTTGATCAAGGATTACCACTATTCCTCTGGGACGAGGCATACAGGACTACAGTATACATTCAAAACAGGTGTCCCCACACAGCCTTGGGGAGGAAGACACCAAAGGAGGTCTTCACATGGACTAGGCCAGATGTGAGTCACATTCGCATATTCGGCAGTGTCTTCTATTGTCATGTTCATGCTGACAATAGGAAGAAGTTGGACCCTTCTGGAGAGAAGGGGTTACTTGTTGGTTACAGTGAGATTTCAAAGGCATATAGATTTTATATTCCTACTCGCAAGAGGATCATTATGAGCAGGGATGTCAAGTTCGATGAGGACAGGGCCTTGCGGAGATATCTGGACTTACCAGAAAAGCAGCAGCTAGCACAGGAGTCGGGATTCAAGTTGGAGGAGCCAGATGTGCATGTACAAGTACAGACACAAAGCACATGTTCTAATGGTCAGAGGGAGTCAGGTGGATAGGATCATTCAGTCATTGACTTGAAGGATGAGCTGTAGCAGGAGATGGATATCCAGCAGCCGCAGTAGGTTGACACTAGGCCAAGGCCTAAGTGGTTTAGATCCAAAGTGCAGGATTGCAGGCAGGTAGATCCTCCACAGACATCTTTTAGACGGAGTGTACCACCAGAGAGGCTTAGTTATATGGAATTGATGACAGAGTTGATTAACTCTGAACCTTCCAGCTTCGGGGAGGCTGCACAACGTGATGTGTGACAGGAAGCTATGGTTGAGGAGTATGACTCCATTATGAAAAACCAAGTATGGGAGGTTGTGTCGAGGCCACAAGGGAAAAAGGTGGTGGGATCCAGATGGATCTACAAGGTGAAGCATGCAACAAACAGAAGCGTGGAGAAGTACAAGGCGTGCTTCATGGCAAAGGGGTTTTCACAGAAGGAGGGTATTGATTATGAGGAGACCTTTGCCCCTGTTTCTAGGTATTCTTCCATTCAGACCATTATCTCACTAGCAGCTAAGATGGGTTGGCGTGTCCATCAGATGGATGTCAAGACTGCCTTCCTCAACGAATTTATAGAGGAGGAGGTGTATATTGAGCATCCAGAGGGGTTTGATGTGGAGAACAGGGAGATGCATGTATGCAGACTACATCGAGCTTTTTACGGGCTCAAGCAGGCACCTCGAGCAGGTGCCTCTCATATTGGTCTTATATGTGGATGATCTCTTTTTAACAGGAGATGAGAGGCTGATTGGAGATTGCAAGTCCAACCTTGCAGTAGAGTTTGAGATGAAAGACCTTGGGCTGATGCATTACTTTCTGGGCTTGGAGGTTTGGCAGAGAGATGGATGATTCTTCATCGGACAGGGGAAGTATGCAGTAGAGATCCTGAAGAGATTCAGGATGGAGGACTACAAGCCTATGGCCATACCTCTAGTTTCCAACTAGAGGAAGATTGATGCATCAAGATCAGACGGATTTGATCCTACCTTATATCGTCAGCTTATCAGATCGCTTATGTATCTGGTCAACACTCGACTATACATCAGCTTTGCAGTCAACTCTTTGAGTCAGTTCATGGTGGACCCTCAGAGAGTGCATTGGACGGCTATGAAGCACATACTTCGCTACATCATAGGTACAGTGGAGTATGGATTGGTTTATGAGTACAGGGGGAGTGTACAGTAGCAGGTTTCACAGATGCTGACTGGGAAGGATGTGTAGAGGACCGAAAGAGTACTTCAGGTTGTTATTTTAGCATCGAATCAGGGGTTGTCTCTTGGTTCAGTAGGAAGTAGAAGTAAATTGCATTGAGCTCGAAAAAGGCTGAGTGCATGGCTGCTTATGAGGGTATGTGGCTGAGGAAGTTACTTGCAGGGTTGTTTGAGTGTGAGCTAGAGGCTATAGTAGTTCACTGTGACAATCAGAGTGGCATCATGCTATTTGAGAATCCAGTGTTCCATGACTGGAGCAAACACATAGACGTCAGATACCACTTCTTGAGAGATTGTGTTCAGAGGGGAACTATTCGGTTGGAGTACATACAGATAGATGAGCAGGTGGCAGACATTTTCACCAAGGCACTTTGCAGATAGAGTTTTGTGAAGTTCAAGGATAAGTTGGGGTTGCTACCGAATCCCTTCCTCGTTGAGAGGGAGTGTTAAACTAGTAGCAACAAGGAAGGTCTTCCTGCATGCATGTGTTCTTGCATGCAGAAGACTTAAAATAGGAAACCAGTTGTATTTAATTTACTTTTCCTAAGTTTACTTTGGAAAATAAATTAAAGTGATCTAAATTAACTTTAGTGAACCACTAGTTAAAGTGAAAGTGAAATTAGGGTTTTTGCTTTACTTAGGAAAAGTAAATTAAAGTGATCTAAATTAACTTTAGTGAACCACTAGTTAAAGTGAAAGTGAAATTAGGGTTTTTGCTTTACCACTAGTTAAAGTGAAAGTGAAATTAGGGTTTTTGCTTTACCTAAAGTTATAAAAGAGAGATCAATTTGTGGAGAGAACACACACACTTATATTCCGACAGAGACAGGATACAGACAAGGAGAGAAAGTCAGACAGAGGATTTAGCCAAGAAGACGGAGGAGCGTGTAGCAGGATCATCGAGCTTCATACAGCTGGGTCGTACACTCACACAGGAGGGTGTTGAGGTTTAGCTGGGATTTACCCAGTGATTCTGCCGGGTACTACATTCGCCAGGTTTGGGTGAATTTGCAGTGATTGTGAAAGTTCCATATTTTCTCATAATAAAATCTATATCTGACTGCTGCACCGGTTTTCCCATCTTGGGTTTTTCCGGGGGTTTCCATACCCAAAATAATAGTGTCAACATCGTGATGTGATGTTGTGATTTATTTATGAGTTTATATTCCGCTGCATACTGTAAAAGATATTCATGTGTGGTTATTAGTTGATATTTTGCATGCATTGTTTAGCCCTAGTTGAATATTAAAGGAAAATTTACATCTCTAAGGGTCAAATGCACTCTTGCATGAGTTAATCTCCTATCTCTAAGGTCAAAAGTGCTCTCCCTAGTCAAATCCCTAGTTTTTAGGGATTTGAGAACACTTCTTAAACAAAATCCCTATATTTTAGGGATTTGTCCCCTGCTCTTATCCAAATCCTTACATTTTAGGGATAAATGTGCCCCCAATAGTTAGTTAGGGCACATATATTATTATTTCTTGCTTTTTAGGGATTGAAGGTACTCTTGCATGAGTTTCCTCCCTTTTCTTGGATTGTGTGCACTTAAGTTAGCAATTAAGGCTTAATTAACTCACTGATACAACCTAAATGGTCATTTTAGCTTAGTTAACTACCTAATTGGCTATTTAGTCTAATTATACTTCAATTTCACATGCATAACTGAGTCAACTACCTCATGAGGTAGTTATGGGGCTAGTTAATCCTAGCCACTCATGCATGGCAAGTTTACTCTCCAAGGAGGGTGCACTTATATGATATTAAGCACAAAATCGCCTCATTGGAGTGTCTTAAGCATGGTTACAACCTATCAACTATTGCATGATCATTATTGTTTCCTTAGGAATGCAGGCTTGATCATTTAGGGGTAATTATTGTGGGTTTCACGAGCATTACGCTTGTACACGTAATTAATCCTAAGATCGGTTGCCTATATACGAAGATTTAGATCTCATTGATCATGCATTTAATCATGTACTCTTTTGGATTATTCAATGTTGATAAAAATAACTTGTTTGAATCATTACTTCTCTTCCATCTAATACTAAATTTATTACTATATCATTTAGCTTCTAAATCCATTGCTACAAATTCTATATCTATTATTGTTTAGAATGTAGCATTGATATTTATCAACTTCTTTATAACCAAACATAGTTGCGCGCTCATGTGTGTCGACTCGGGTTTATAATACTAGTGAGAATAGCTCCATACTATTTTTCAAAGGGAAAAAAAAAGGTGTATTTTTCGTTCAAGTATAATTAAAAATACAATCTTCAAGGTGAAAATTGCATAATATAAAAAGTTATTACTCGTGACTCGTCATGCCACTTTTCTTCCTATAGATCTACACACCTTCCTTCAACGATAACTAGAGTTTGGCATATCTATAGGACTTAGAATGCATACAAAATAAGCTATCGGAGAAAGAGTAGCTTTATACTCAACTATTTATTCTTCACAATTATGTGCTAACGTATATGTTTGAATCTATGTTAATTGGTTTGATTACAATTAATAAAGCAAATAAAAGTTTAGAAATATAATGTGTTGGCTATGCACATGTCATAGCTAGTGAGGGTTCATTATATAAGTGGGCATGTTTGTCTCTCAAGTGTTTTGGTATTTACGTCCACAACACACTTAACAAAAGGTTTTCTTGAGCTTGTTTGGGCATGGAAATTAACAAAAGGATTTTTTGAGCTTGGAAAATTCGTTTGGAGTTAAGCTATGTGCAAAAGGGGAGATAATGGTGCCTATGCTATTTTCCATAGCAAAGTGATTCAAATTTTCTACAATGTTGCAATTCCCATTCAAAAGAAGATTGATTGTCGCCTACTTAATGGCAAATGGGCATGCAATTCTTAGAGAAGATAAAGCCACCCCATGCATGGAAAAGGTCAACATAGTATGCACGAGGTAAACCAAATCTTGCTCTCTTTAATGGGTTAAAAGATCGAGAGATGTCTTGACGAAAGCAACCACATGTAGTAAAGCTTGGGTGGACAACAAGGGAAAAGCCCTAATTGGCAAAACACAACACTTTGATTATTCATACTCTCATCCATGTAAATCTTATGAAGTTCCTAAATTTCAATATAACTATAAACTTGAATTTTAGAAAAACATAGCTTACCTCTACACTATTCCATATATGATTATTGAAGAAGCATTTTAAAAAATAAGATACATGCATCCATGGGTAAGTTACTTATTTGTTATTGTTGGTATGTGCTTCTAGTGGTGGTCGTGGGATGATCCTCCTATCATCACCCATTTGACAATGTTCTCATTAAAATAAAGTTACATTCAACACATTTAGATAAGTATAAATACTATAAGATAGATGTCTTCATGTTTTCAAGTAAAAATCTATATTATAATTTTTTCTTCAAGGGAAACTTGACCATGAAATCCATCAATACTTTTCCGTATTACCCACCAATACTTCCCCATATTTCATGGATGATATAATTTTTTTTTTTTTAAATGAAAATCCATACCTTAAAAATGTCAAATCAATGTTAACACTTAAACATTAAAGTTTAGAAGAGCATACAAATAAAAAATCTAGTAAAATTTATATGATACCATGATCTATACAATTTAATAAAATAAGAAAAAATAAGTTTTATCCCTATTTCATTTTTTAAAAACCTTTGCAAATACATAAATCACAAGGTTGCAAGCAATGTTAGGGATAAGACCGTGGGAAATAAATCAATACATTACATTGAGTGTTAACTTAGTAGATATCATAAAAATAGAATATTGGTTTCATGAACTATGCTAGTTATTTATGGTAAATTAAATAAACAATTTAAAAACTATCCAAATCAACAAAATTAGAGGGAGGAGTCTAACGACGTGACGAATTTTCCCATTGAAAATTGTCGGTCATTGCATCCAGTCATTACTATGGCACACGTCGTTATCTCCTTCCATACTCGGTCTCACTTCTTTCCTCCTCTGTTTCATCTGACACCTCTTGCCAATGGGACCCAACACTGCTCCATGGCATCTTCTCTCCCTATACGACGTCCCCTCCAAACATTAACTGCATGGCAATGTTGGATTTTTCCCTCTCTCTATCCCTAGATGGAGGTTCGAACCCTTATGATCAGCACAACAAAGCTCGATATATTGGCCTGACGAAGCAGAGCTCAGCCGGCAGCACTTGCAACACAAATGTTGTCTCACCCAAGATATCTCTCTTTTATAGGTAACTGCCGAAACCAGGTTTCTGCATTTGTGTGGGAAGGTGTTTTAGTACCTTGGCTCTACATCAAGGCTTCAAACGAAGGTTGGGGAGTGGATTACTTGTATGCATGGTACTTCAACAACTAAGTTGTGGTCCAACCTCTCTTTGTGAAACTTTAAGTAAACAAACAGTAGGCATGCAACATAATCATACCCAGTAATATAATGCGACCATCATACATCTATGCATTTGTAAACAAATATACAATCATTTATTCACTACAATAAACACACATATCTAAGCTAATTTCAACATTCACACATATACACATAATATAACATGGAAACCCATCTGGGCGAAAACCACAAGGTGATCTTCATCTGGCATGAGGAAATAGATGCTCCTTTCGTCTACGCACTAAGATACAGACTCTGCTTAAGCTCTTCTTTTCTATATTTACAGACTCTTCCTCCCTCTCATACTCTTTTATCTTCTCTCTTTTTTCTTTCTACTATACTTATACTAGCGATCTACACACAGCCTGGATCAACTCGACATTTCCTACTCGTCTGTGCACTCAATTGTAGACCCTTCACTCTGATGCACTCATCAATCCAGAGCCTTTAACCACCAACACCTCCTGAGTCTAGCTGGAGAGCTTAGTCCATCAATTTCTGATCATGAATAACTACTTCCAGTCTAGCTCAAACGTCTTACCAAAAGTCTAACAAACAATCTAGAAGCTAGAAGCTAACCCATATAGAGCTTGGGTTCCTTCTTTTATAGCCCTATTACAGACTCGATACAGATCCCATACATGCTTGTTACAGACTCGATACAGATCCCATACATGCTTGTTACAGACTCGATACATATCCCATACATGCTTGTTACAAACTCAATACTGACTCTATACAAACTCATTACAGACTCCCTTTCTGTCACTATCTCAGTTGACTTCTTATATCTAGCCAACAGGTTGTCTTTCATATTCTAGCAACACATAACAGGAGGCACTATCGGCCTAACTTACAAAGATTCCTTCACGCGTGTGGTTTTCGTCAGCTCTATCCGAGCTTGTACACATGTTCGTTAAGGCATGTCGCTTTCTCAGCATTATGCCTTACTGTCGTTTTTGGTCGTTATACTATTTGTACGTCTGCTTCTGCTCATATTATGTTATACCATCTTGTGTCACCTTCTATTCTTCTGTCATGGATTACTTATATGGCACAACTTCCTCTTCCAACTCCTTCTCCTCATATTCTTCTTCTCTTTTACTTCCTTTGTCACAACCTCCTTCCCCTTCTCATTTATGTTGCTTCCTCAATCATAGATCCTTCCTCTTCTCCTTTACGTTCTTCTCCATACTTGGGCAGAATTCTACCCTATTGTCCCTAGGCCCAACAGGCCCCCAACACTTAGTTGTGGCTCATCCCAAGCCATGCAAGCTATTGCTCCATGTACTTACTTGCACTTATTTTGTTCTGAAAAATCTCTTCGATTTTCACCAGTTTCTCTGCCTATGTGCGCACTTCTTCCTATGTTCTCTGCATTTGCTCCACCAGGTCGGAACTGATGTGTTCCAACATGGCCTTTTCTACTAATGTCTCTACTTCTTGCACCTTCTGATGTACAGGATGAAATATGCTTGTAACTCTCTCTGCTTTAGTTTGCAATTCTTCTACCTTTTCCTCGCGTTGTTGTTGTTATGTGCACAAGACAGTCATTTGTTGCTACAATTTCTGCATCTCTGTTTCCTTAGCCATTTTCTGTGCTAAGGGTAGCTGATTCATCTTGTTTCTTAGATGCATGATATTTGTTTCAGATGCAATTAGCTCATTTTCAATATTTTGTTATTGCTCGTCATCCATTAAAGCTTCCCAAGTCTGAGATACTTAGTCGACAACCTTAGCACATGTTTGCTCTGCTTCTTCTATTATTTTCATAGCTTGAGTTGTTGCCTCTCTTCTGCTCTCGAGCACTTCTGGAAGTGTGTTGGGTCTCCTTTTCTCTTCCAGGTTTGTAACTTTTCTCCTAAGTGTAGCCACAATCTCAGCTAATTGTGCTATTTTGGAATCTAGTTTCATTTCCTCTGTTATTCCTTCTTCTTCAATTTTCTTGCAGGTGAGGGCTACTGGTTCGCTAATTTTCTGAAAGTTTCCTTTCGATTCCATTTTCTTCTGTTCAGTTTCTTCAGTGTCTAGCTTCATTTTCTTGATATATTTATGTGCATCCTTCACCTTCGTTGCCAGGTTGCGCTCGCACAGTTTTATCTCTGCATTAACAGAACTCTGTACTGCATATACTTCATTCATGTGCATAGATGAAAAATCTATAATAATCTGGTCATTATCCTAAAAAAATATGATTAGACTCCAAAATACCAAAATTAACAACGGTTTTAAATACTTGTACCGTTATGGCGAGACTAGAGCGGGTGGCGCCGTTTGATCCATTCATGATGTGTCTGATGGGGTTTGGGACTCTCCTGTTTCACTCAGACAATCGACAACAATTTTAACCTCTTTGACTGCTTTACACAGAAATTTAAGGAGATTAGTGAATTTACCTGAAATTTCTTCTTGTTGTTCTTCTATGGACTTGAAGCTAGTCTGCGTTGCTTCAGTTATTGCATCAGTCATTAGTTGCACATCATAACTATCCAGGCTAACAGTATTTTCAGTTCTATCAGCCTTCATCCTCTTCTTTTTTGTCTTTGGTTGTACTTGTTCTTCTTGAGGTTACCTCCCCTCATTTTTTTACTCTAGGCCTGTTGGTATTGAGCGGGTATGACTTTCAGTGGATTGTAAATCCTCCAGGGGTTCTCCTTCTTCGTTTTCCTCATCTGAGTTGTCTTCTTGTAATTGGTTCTCCTCTTGTCTAAGTTGCTCTTCTAGTACTGGAACATACCATTCCTTCGGCCATTGATTAATAATTTCTTGGATTTCTTCCTTTGTCATCATAAATTTGGTTGGTAGATTTTGACGTTGCGGCTGTTGTGGTGGCTATATGTAACCATGGTTTGGGTCGATCTCAAATTTAACAATGGGGCAAAATCACTAAATAATGGCATCATTTAACCTATACATGTTCTTCACCTGGTGTCGTATAGGCTCCCTGTGTGTAAAGAATTCAATATTGTTCTATCTTTGTCGATCCTTTAGATCCTTCTCAAACCACGGGTTCTGATATTTTTCTCTTTGACAAGTAACTAGCAGGTCGAGCCCTTGGTAGTGTTGTGGGTCATACCATGTTATGAATGAAATTAATAGTAACAACCATGAATAGTGAAATGACCTACCCTTTTCTCGTGCATCGCAAGAGTCTTGTACAAGCTCATTCAACACAAATTTACACCAATTGATCTGATTTCCTGCCGCGCAAAGTTCCACAAGTGCAATCGCTCCCATAGTACATTGATCTGGGTGAAATTTGCGGAGTAACTTGGAGGCCAATACCTTGGCAACAAAGTGAACAGTGGGGTTGTTAATGGATCAAATCAAAAAGCCTCTTTTGCTTCTTCGCAGATTATACTTTTTCTTCATTCGCTTAGCTATTGCGGCCATTTGATCCTTTTTTAGTAGTGGTCTTGGGTCTATTCCGGTGGATGGTAGGCCTCTGATGGTGGCAATCAGTTGAACATCGACATGTATGGGTTTTCCTAACCATAGAACCCCTCCATGAAAAACTATAAGTAATTTCTTGACACAAGTGTTTATTTGTGTACTTCGCCCAAAATGTGGCATATATAGCAGCGATAATATGCCACACTGCTCCAGTTCCTTGACCCATTCCTTTGCAATAAATCGTTGAGGTGCCTCAGGAGTGTCCTGCACATTGTCCATGTAGTGTATGTGGTCTAGGTCTGTTTGTGGCTTCGTATCATGATCAACGTAAGATAGTATTTCCACATGGGTAAATTTTATTTCACTACCTTCACTCCTTTGGGTATTAGTGGCGTTATCAGTGGGGTCTTTGTACTTTTCGGAACTATAACTTTTGGTGCATCTTTGCCTCTGGGTGAGACATAGGGTGGCATCAAATTTCTTATCTCAAAATCCTCTTCTACTGGTGGGGTTGGTGTTGGGGGTGTTGATGCTCTTCCCTTTCTTTTTCTGTTGCTGGTGTAAATTTGAGCATATAGATCTGTAGACAAATACACAACTCACAAAGTGGATCTCACAATTTACTCAGCAATTGAAGAATGAAACAGTGCAAAAGGCTTGCAGCTATGAATGCTTTCATTAATCAAAAAAGTAATCCGATGATAATTACAAAGAAGTAAAATGGCTTTAATAGCCACAAGCAATTCGAATCCACATGAGGAATTTCGAATTGATTAGACTCTACTTGACTATAGGTAACCAAGACCTTGTCTAAATCACTATCGGAGGACTCAGTGGTTAACTGACCTTGTATAAACCATAACCGGAGTTCATCGGAGCTCTAAAACACAACTAAAGTGTTACATTCAGTGTTGACTAAGGTTAACTGACTGTGGTAGGTGAGAAATGCGCCCCACATGTGTGCAGTCAAGTAAACCTAGTGCTAACTGAATGTAACTGACTAGAGGACTTGAACTGAATGTAACTGACTCCTAACTTAGCTTGACTAGTCATTAACTGAAGTGAACTGACCTTGGTTGGTTTCGGCACTCCCAGTGGCTTCCTAAATTGTAGGGATTGATCTAGGAGGCTCCCAAACTTATGCAATCAAGTGCAATAAGTGGCAGTGAGCCTCAATTAGTGTTCCCCACACTTTAGTAACTGAAACGTGTGCCCCAATTAGGTCAAGTGGACCCAATGGTGTTAATGACTATAAATAGACTAGATGGACTCCCGATTTAGACATGACTCCCAATTTAGACATATGACCAAATTTGGACAAGGGAGGATTAATAATCCTAACACCCCCCCTGAATGCTAACTTGGCCAAACTGTGGGCCCTGGTAACTAAGATCATAGGTCACCCATTACATCAAGTAAAATAAAGTAACTGCTTAATACAAGGAGTCGGGGCAAAAACCACATGGGAAAAAAGCCTTCCCTCTATCTAAGCAGGTAGAATAAGGTCTCAAGTTTGAAAAACTTGAAAATATGTTGCTGCAATCTTCATCTCTGTGAGGTAGTGAAGCAACATGCATGGTGTGCTATGCACAGGTATTCTGGGGCTTGGCATGTAGACTTCTCTTTCTTCTCCAAAAATGATGATGAGAGGAAGGAGGAATGTAATCTTTGTCTCTTGCTGAATGAAGAGGTGTATGATCATATCCATTCTTCTGAATGTAGTAAGACTGATCCCTTTCCATATTGCATCTTACAGGAAGTCTATTGCATCTCTCTGAAGGAGGTAAAATAGTATGACATAGCGTAATATTATTTCCTTTCTAAGTGTCAGGTGAGTTTCCAGTCATCTTCCTAGCTTCCAGTTTGGAAGTAGGGACTAAATCTAGATCTAAGTCACCCTGAATCTCAATGTCATAAACTGATATAGATGGATCTGCAATACTAGTAGAAGTTGTAAAAGAAGTAGATGTAATGTTTTTACCTTCCTTTGTAGGTGGCTGCTGAGAGTGCACTGATTTTGAAGGAGCCATGAAATGTGAGAACTCATATGCTTTTGAAGCATGATTTGCAGTACCCTTTGCTATGATGCTCCCAGTAGAGATATCTGTGATCTCTACTGAGTTAAGACCAAAGATCACTCGCTTTGGAGATCCAGTATGGGTCATCTGATAGACAGATAACAGGTTTGAAGCTAGGGAGGTAAAAAATAGCACATCTTTGAACCTTCCATGTTCAAGTTGGATAGAGCCCTTCCCTTTTGTTTTGACTTCACTGTTATTGCCCATCTAAATACTAGGACCATCAAAGGACTGAAAAGAAGAGAATGATTCTATGGATGCAGCCATATGGTTGGAAGCTCCAGAATCAATGAGGAAGATAGGTGTTGATGTGCAACAAGCCTTCAGTGCATGTCCTTTCCTTTGGTATTCTTCTTCTTCTTCAGATTCTCCCTTCCTTGCGCTAGCAGGTACAGAAATGTTGTGCTTTTTCAAGAGAAGGGCCATTTCATCAAGTTGTCTTCTCATACAGGAGCTTTCTGAATGGAAGCCCCTTCCACAGTAAGAGCAGAGGTCCTTGCCTTTGCCATTCTTCATGCTTCTCTTCAATCCTGAAGGTTCTTTTGACTGCTCTTTCTTCACAAGGGACTCATCTCTTTGCTTTCCTTTGTCATTCGCTACCTTATCTCCTCTTGCAACTAGAGCTAGATCTTTCGGAGATCGGATGATCCCCATTTGGATCAATTTATCATTCTCAGAAATAAGAGATTGGATGAAGGCATTAAGAGTGGGCATCTTCCAATTTGGAGTAGTGAGCCTTACTATTTGGAAGGTGGATACAAAGACTGACTAGTCTGCATTGAGCTTTATGAGAATGGCAAGGATGAGCTGATCTTCATCCTTCTTCACTTTGCATTACTTCAACTGATATATCAGGTTCTTGAACTTTGAGAAGAATTCATTTAGAGATTCCAAATTAGATGGATTGAGAGTAATCAGATCATTTTATAGCTAATGGATCCTCATCTCATCATGCTTATCAAATAAGGAAGCAAGCTTGTCCCAAACCTCCTTGGGAGTGTCCAAGTCTTGGATGTGAAATCGAAGATCTCTAGAGACTGAGGAGAGAATGAGACCAATGGCTTCATCAAGCCTGTTCATGTACTTAGCTTTGTCTTTATCTGATTCTGGCTCTTCCTATGTTTCTTCTATGAGTCTGAAGTGATGCTTGGTGCGGAGCAATACTGTCATGTCATCCTTCCACTGGTGATAGTTGAAGGGAGTGAGAAGCTCTATTTGATGAGCCATTTCGAATGTAATAGGAAGAACTGGGCTGCTGTAGCGAATGCAGTGAGAAGAAAGGGCTGCTTATAGCGAATGCTGTAAGAGAAGCTGATAACCTGTCACACAATCAAACATACAAAGTAAGGTCGACAGTTTGCACTTTTGGAATTTCCTTCACACCCAGCATAGTTGATCAAGCAAGCTTGATCAACAATTTCTTAACTTGGGATATTAAGTGGTAAATTCTCCACTTCTGGTGCAGTACTGGAAAAAAAATTGATCTGGCTCGAGATCTGAGGAGGAGAGGAGTCTTGTCCACCGAGGCTCTAATACCATGTAAATTTGAGCATATAGATCTGTAGACAAATACACAACTCACAAAGTGGATCTCACAATTTACTCAGCAATTAAAGAATGAAACAGTGCAAAAGGCTTGCAGCTGTGAATGCTTTCATTAATCAAAAAAGTAATCCGATGATAATTACAAAGAAGTAAAATGGCTTTAATAGCCACAAGCAATTCGAATCCACATGAGGAAGTTCGAATTGATTAGACTCTACTTGACTGTAGGTAACCAAGACCTTGTCTAAATCACTATCGAAGGACTCAGTGGTTAACTGACCTTGTCTAAACCATAACCGGAGTTCATTGAAGCTCTAAAACACAACTAAAGTGTTACATTAAGTGTTGACTAAGGTTAACTGACTGTGGTAGGTGAGAAATGCGCCCCACATGTGTGCAGTTAAGTAAACCTAGCGCTAACTGAATGTAGAGGACTTGAACTAAATGTAATTGACTCCTAACTTAGCTTGACTAGTCATTAACTGAAGTGAACTGACCTTGGTTGGTTTCGGCACTCGCAGTGGCTTCCTAAATTGTAGGGATTGATCTAGGAGGCTCCTAAACTTATGCAATCAAGTGCAATAAGTGACAGTGAGCCTCAATTAGTGTTCCCCACACTTTAGTAACTGAAACATGTGCCCCAATTAGGTCAAGTGGACCCAATGGTGTTAATGACTATAAATAGACTGGATGGGCTCCCGATTTAGACATGACTCCCAATTTAGACATATGACCAAATTTAGACAAGGGAGGATTAATAATCCTAACAGCTGGTGTGTTTTCCTTAGTTAGTCCTAAATCGACCTGGTCTTTCTTTCCCAACTAGGTTACTAACACTCACCTGTACTCCTGGATTAGTCTGTACATTAATGGGGGTCGTCTGCGGTGGGATGTAACCAGTAGTATCCTCCATAATAGGGGTAGGTGATACAGACTTGGATTTAATTGTGCTTGTGCTCGAAATGGAGATGACCATACTACAACCTCACTAGTTCAGTGATTTGGGTCGAAAGCACTAGTAGTGTCCTTATTTTGTAAAAAATAAACAAAGCCTTGGTGGTGAAGCTTGATAGAATACCTTAAATAATGCTAGTCATTCTTCACACACGTGATCAATTAATTAGAAAGGAATCCATCATTTTAGGTGCATGAGCGTACCGTGGGCTCGTTGATCAAATACCTTTACATTATGCCACCACTGACTTGTCACCTTAAATGGTAGTTATTGTTATAAAGAGGGACAGTACAAAAAATCTCGTTGCCATTCCCCCTTTTTTTAAGTCGTATCTAGCAGGGTAATGTGTATCTTCACATGTGTGAAAACTTTCGACTGCACATATTCCTTCTGACACATGGAGATTATGGAAAATGGGTCACTATCTTCCAAATATCCTGTGATATTATAGGACGTCGTCCAGTTATGTATAGTCATGTTACATTGATGAAAATTTGTGTCTGCGACCAGGATTTCTTCAAATATCTTCTCCTTTATTACCTGTAACATAGTATCGGCTGTTGGGTGTTCACTTGTGAAATCAAGTGTCTGGGTGAAACTTACAGCTAATATTTCCCATTCAACAGTTCCTCTTCACATCTCTACTGATGTGTACCAACTTCTTGGTACCATTTCCAAAGTGTGGATGAATCGATGAACCCATTCTTGTCACGAATATTCTTGCCAATTCGAGCTACATTGCTCAATATGATCGACATGATCTGTCAGTCCTATATATTTCTGATCAGGGAAATTGATCTCTTCCTTGAATCGGATCTCCATTACTATTCTACACTGTGGCCATTTAGAGATCAATTGTTTTTGTGCACCCCACCATCTAGCGGGCGTAGCTTTCAACACATAGTCCAAAGCGGAAAATCGTTGTGATTCTGTGACTTTTTCTTCAAATTCTACCAAAAAAGATGCAAGGTTAGGTAATCCTTCATGTGTAGGCAGTGTGCTTGCTTCGAATCCTACCCTTTGGACAACTCTTGTGATTCTTTCACATCTTCGCATGGAGACTTCATGTAGCCTATTCTGCAAATTTTTCGGGGCCCCGCCTCTGTCGTACGTGCATGAGCTTGCACTCCGCCAACTCAGCTTTCCATAAGTTGTTATATTGATATAGTATTCCTTTGAAAACATGATGTTATACAACTGATCTAGATAATTGTCTTGCCCTTCTCTATGTACATGCTTGACATATCTTTGTCCTTCAAGCGAATCAATTGGTGCAACCACTCTTATTTTAGAATCTTCGAAAGATAAGATCATTTTATTGAAGTTTATAATGGTTTGGTTGTCTATTGACAAATCAATTCCTAGAAGTGAATGATATGGATTTGTGGCATCAACAATGTCAATAACTTTGAAGTCGACATATGTTCTTAATCATTCAACTTCCACGGGAACTTGAGTTAGTCTACCGTTCGATAGAACATTCGACTGGTTCACAAGCCTTAGTTGAATAGAATACCACTCCAGTCACGGCTTATTCATGCTCTCCCATGTTTGTCTTGTCAATATGTTGACATTCGAGCCCAAATCTAATATGATATACTCCATATCATACTCTCCTATATGCGCATTCATTTGCAATTCTTGGCCTGTCTTCAAAAAAAATTTCGATATGATTAACTCTTTTTTCAGGTCGCAGTTCTTCTGGGGTTTCTTCTATAAGTGTTTTTAGTTCTGCGAAAACATCTTTATCATTTATTGATGCTAAACAACTTTTGAAATTTTCTTTAAGCTTACTAACATTTTTCATTGTCGGCTTCCTGATTAGCTGTTCAAATCATTAGGGCATAGTCTTGACTTGTCTAGATGTCGACGGTTGATAGTATCAACAAATTCTAGTCGCACCTCCAAGAAGACTTCTTTATCCTATTGGACATCTAGCGGAGCTTTCTTTTGTGGCACAAGTATCACCTACGGTTGTCCTTGTTGTGTATTTTGGTTTGCTCTTATCATAACAACTCCTCTTGTAACCACAACAATGTGGGGTTCTCTTGGTTCGACATAAATCTTCTGAATATTCTAATTGGGATTCAGATTCAGATTTTGCGTTGGGTTGGGATTTGGGATTTACGACAACTCTAGCTTTCCATTTCGCAATAAGTTGCAGACATTGTTCGACAGTGTGATCAAATGCTTTACAATATGCACAATTTTTTGCTGGACTTTGACCATCTCGGGTAAAATGTCCTGGCTGCCCACAATTTTAACATATGACTTGCAATATTCCTTGTCCAAATCCTCATGCTTGTTGTTGTCCTCAACCTCTAAAATTCCCACCCCCCCTTTACGAAGGTTTTTTTTTAGGATACTGATTCTGCTGGTATTGCGATTGAGGGTATTGTTGTTGTTGATATTGTGTAGGTTGATACTGAGGCTGCACTCATTCAGCTTGCATCTGCTAATCATTTTTCATTAAGTAGCTATCCATCGTCTTTTCTTGCAGTAGCTGAAATGCTTTACGGTCTGATGTAGGAGCATCGACCCTATCCCATATCAAACACATTTTTCCTTCTAGAAGACAAGGATGTGGACAAACATGGACAAAGGATGCAAATTTCTTGAATTTCGTGGGGTTGTTATAGTATTTCTGTTTTATTAGCAATATTCATGATGTAGTTAAGGATAGATCGGATCCTTTCAGTGATTCGATCCACATTGTATTTGTTATTTAAAGTGTGAGCCTACGGGAGTTGAAGGGGGCCTACACCATGTAAAATTAAGGCCAGGCCCTAAAAGGCTTCGTATGTAATAAACTTTGATATTTAATAGAGTAATTCTGCGTTATTTGAATTCGGTGCTATTGTGTGTAATTTTTTTTTCCAAAGAAAAAAAGCATAATTTTATTTCATCCGTAGAGAGACAAAATTACATTTTGTAGATATGCAATGCATATTTGTAACCAAAGATCAGTACTCGAAAATAAGGTCTATAAACACTGCCCAAACCCAAACATCGGATGATAAATCACCCCATCTATCCACAAAATTAGAAACAGATATCAGTTCATGTAACCAAGGACGTTCCATGAGAATGGCAAGCCAGAGCAGCCCATATAGTCAACAAAATAGTATGGAAAATATCATCCAACTATCATATCCAACAGTTCATAAACAAAGAAATCTAAACTATCCAAAAAACCGTGAACATCTAGCTCCAAGCCATAGAACAGTAGCAAAGTCTCATAATGTCACCCCTTCAATGAAGGGACATTGATAATACTAAAAAACAGAATTTTCTAGCCCCTCCTTAATCTTCCACACACCTGCATCCAACTGGAGCCCCTCCTTCGAGGCTGAGTTCGCCTGGCAGTTGTTCTCCCTATAAACATGTGTGCATGTAATCAAATCAAATGAATCCATGACATCCCAAATAGAAAGTAAAATGTTTTGTAACAATAGGTCTCTGCATGATTGAATCCTCTTAACCTAGTTGATCACATTCAAAGAATCACCAAAAACCTTAATGTTGGTGCATCCCTTTTCTGCTGCGAAAATGAGAAGTAATTTCAAACTTAAAAGTTCAACACGGTTGTTTCCACCCTCACCCAGACCCACAATCAATTCAAATGAAATATTTTTGGCCAAATGAAGAATTGCACCCCCCCGCCCGCAACAGTAAGTATTCTGTGAAGCACCATCAAAGAATCCCCATGGAGATGTTTGATCAATTTCAAGTTCAAGAATCTCCCTCTGCTTTTCAACCCTGATATGTTTAGGGAGAGCAAGTGCAATTCCACAGGCCTGCCCTGCCATGATTGCTGGAGTACATATTTTCCCATTGAACACCACATTGTTCCTGGCCAGCTAGATACCCCAAGTTACCAAAAATGGAAGCACCTTCATAACATCCATCTTTTCCAACCGGCGCCACCGCTCCCATGCAACAATGATTGAATCCCCTTCCCATTGACTTTCCAGACCCAACCCCAACAGCTTACAGCATTCAGCTCATACCTCCACACAGTATGTGCATTTAAGAAACAAGTGTACAACCATTTCCTCCTCCGCCTAGCATAATGCACACCATCCAAGGCCATTAAAACCCAATATATGAAGGTTTTCCCAAATCGGGACCTTGTTCTCCAAAACACACCACCATAATAACCGAGTTTTAGGAGGGCAAGGAAATTTCCAGATCTTCTTCCACCACCACTTGATCCTCTGATCGTTTTCCAAGGAATTGAGATTAATATACCCCTCCTTAGGAGTGTATTTCCCACATGGAGCTGCATTCCAAATAAGTTCATCCTCCCCCTCTTGAAGTTGCACCATAGATAAATTCAAAATCCCAATATACTGATTCAGTTTGACCTCTTCCCTCTCAGGCAGTTCAAAGAAAGTTGTTGGACGCCATCCCTATGTCCATCTATTATCCTGAACAGGAGAAACGAGTTGATAAAGGAAGAATACACCACACTGTCTAAGAGAAACCACCAACAGTTTATACAAGCGAAACCTGCCATTGCAACCCATCCAAGGATCCTTGCGCACCCTCCTGCCATTACCAACCTTCCAAACAAGATTTTCCTCGATAACAACAAAGGATTTAATCACCGCTTTCCATATGACCGATCCTCCTCGATGACACTTAAGTGGATTCCTGATCCAATCCATAATTGAATCAGGGGCAATATATTTTTTCAATCATCACCCTGGTCCACAAATTTTCTACATGAATTAGTCACCAACCCCCATTGGCAGCCAACGCTTTGGCAAATAATAAGATATTTTTAAGGCCCCATCCCCCCAATGATTTAGGCCTTGTGATCCTATCCCATCTAACCCATGGGGACACTGATACATCCTTAGTCCCACTCCACAGAAAATACATACAGATCCGACGAGCTTTCTCCAATATACCCTTAGGGATCCACGAAAGAGACATCCAATAAACTAGTATTGCTTCTAGCACAGCCTTAACCAGAATAAGCCGCCCCGCCCTAGACAGCCAACAGTGACTCCAAGAATGTAACCTCTTCTCCAATTTTTCGATCATCCACACCCAATCCTTCTTCAAATAGTTGTTGAGTTTCAAGAGAAAACCCAAATATTTTAGACCATCGTCCAATGATACACGAATAAAGGGAAAACAGTGTGTAGCATGACCAACTTCTTCATCATTTAGATGATGAGTCATTAACGTAGATTTCCCTTCATTTATCTCCATGCCAGTCGCAGTGGAAAAAAGGGCCAGAATATCAGAAAGAGTGTTCATATCTTGGACATTTCCAGAGCAAAAAATAAGTACATCATCCACAAACAGAAGATGAGTGATCTGCAAATGTTGAGATACAGCAATGTCGTTCAAAATACCACCCCTATGTGCCTCCTTTAGTAAGCGGATCAGATCTTCAGCAACCAAAACAAAAGTAAGAGGAGATAATGGACAACCTTGCCTTAATCCTCTCTCTGGATGAAAGAAAGGTGAAGCAGCCCCATTGATCAAAACAGAGAAAGACATAGTGGTAACACAACTCATAATCCACCTGACAAAAGCAATCCCAAAGCCAATATGTATTAGTAACATATGAATATATAACCAACTTACCTTATCATAGGCTTTTGAGAGATCAATATTCAGGATTGCCCCCTTAAGATTTCAAGTTTTCATGCTATGCAACCCTTCCTGAGCCACCTCAATAGCCTCATGGATCTATTGCCCTTTTAGAAACTCAAATTATTCTGTTTATATGTGCTATGACAAGATATCCTTCAACCTACGGGCAATAATCTTCGATATCACCTTATAAATGCAATTACAAAGTGAAATAGGTCTCAAATCATGTAGATTTTTTGGATTATCCACCTTTGGAATCATAGCAATGAAAGTTAAATTGAAATAGGCTGGGATCTTGCCAGAAAGACGAGAGTTCTCTACCACCTTTAGGATATCAGCCCCCAAAAGTTCATAAAGATCTGTAAAAAATTCAATTGTCCATCCATCTGGACCAGGACTTTTGTCCTTCTGGAAACTCTGAAGAGTCGCTTTTAGTTCCTCTTCAGTAACCTCTTCCATCAAAGATTGATTTTCATCCTCCCCCACAAAACATGGAAAAACCTGAGCAATGCGCATAATCTCCACAAGTTGTGCTCCCACAGGAGCCTTGAATAACTGCTGGAAATGTTCAACCCCAATTCCTGCCATATCCTCAAAAGTTTCAAATCGTCTCCCCCGACCATGCTCCAAGCTCCAAATGGTATTAATAGCTTTCCTTCCCTTTGCATAGGTATGAAAGAATTTTGTATTTTCATCCCCACATTCAAGCCAAATAGCCCTGCTTTTCAATCTCCAGGTCTCCTCCTTATCCAAGAGAATAGTATTCCTTCTACCCTGTAGCCTGACCAAGGAGTCTTTAGATTCCTGGTCCAAATAACCCCCCCCTCCAAATCCATGATGGTGGAAATTTCCTTCTCAAGCTGCCTCAATTCAAGATCTTCTCTGCTATGCTTATCCACAACCCATCTCTTAATGAAACCTTTGATTTGGGAAATATTCTCCGCAAATTGAAAGGCCGCGGATAGCCTGTTGTCAGGATTTAAAGGAACCCAGTTTGAATGGATCAGCTACCGAAATGATTCATCGTTTAACCAAGTCTTGTTGAATTTCAGAGGACTGGGCGGTTTTACAGGACCATTCCTATATTCCAAGAATATAGGAAGATGATCAGAACGACCCCCACATCCCACCCATTTCCTCATGAAATTTTGTCGATTCAACATCTTTTCGGAAATCAAAAAATGATTAAGATGCTTAGCCACTCAACCATCCCCACACCGATTGTTAAGCCAAGTGGGTTTAAGCTTAACAGGTTCAATATCTAACCAATTCCTCTCAATGAGATTCTGAGAGAAGTATTCAGAAAGAATATCTGGACGAGCAAAGGGTCCCCAAACCTCAGCTTGCCCCAAAGAAAAATTTAAATCTCCTCCAATAATAACCAAATCACCTCTTAACACCGCCAGATTAAAGAGATTATCCCAAAAGGGGATACGGTTAAGATAAGGGCCATAGATGTTGAAGACATCTACAGGAGCCCCCTCATCCAATCCCAGCAAAGTCATCCCCAAAACAGAGTCCAGACCCCAAATATTCAGAGCTTTCACCACATGAGTATTCCACCCCATAACAAGACCCCCCGAATGACCCCAAACATCCAAAGTCTCAAACTACCATCCCAAGAACCAGCTCTCCAACTTCGCTTTAATCACATCACCTACACCTAAAGTTTCTTGTAACAACATCACATCAGGGTGTTCCAAATCAACCACCCTGCGCAACACAGGTCTTTTGAGGGGACCTACCAGACCCTGATAATTGAAGGACATGATCTTCATTTTCGACCCTTCTTCTGGGCCTACACTGCTCTAAGTGCCTGTTCAATAGAAATTGGTTTCCCCTCATTCAGATCCTTTCGAGCCCTAGACTGAGCCATTGCCAAAAAATAAGTACGACCCCTCCCATGAGGCACAGGGTGAGATTCTTTTCCCAGCCCCCCAGTAAAAATATTTTTCCCCGACCTGAGAAAATACCTCGATTCAGGCAAAGCATGGGTTGAGGGGGGAGACCCTTTCCCATCCACTCCAGAGACAAGGGATAAAGGAGTAACATCCTCAACAATTGCAGCATAATTAGGGGTGTTAGCAACTAAAGGAAGAGGTGAGATAGTTAAGTTCTTGAGTTTTTCTCCATCCATTCCATCCCAGAATTATTAGATATATTAGTAAACACATTTAATGACGGAGAAGGGGCAAAGGAAGAGATACCTGATGAAATTGCCTCCATATCAGGAACAACTTCAGCACCTACTTCTTCAGCCAAAGCCACCAGAAGCAAAGCATCCTCCATCATAGTAGGAATCGGTTCCTCCACACCCGTGTGCACCTCATCTGGTCTAGACGACGAAGGTCCCACAGTCGGTGAAGATGTTCCTCTACTGGACCCATTCCCATGAGAACCCCTCTGAGTTCCACGACCGTGGATCATATGCACCCCAAGAGAACAATCAACGGCCAAATGACCATATGTATGACAGCGGTGGCAACGAAATGGGATGTTTTCATAATCCAATCTCTGATTGAAAAAAGTATTGCCCTAAGAGAGATGAATCTCTTCATACAAACCCTCCCTCACATTGATGTTTACCAGAATCCAAGCCACCCTGTGCAGTTTAGTAATTTTAAAAGACAAATCCACCTCCAGGAAAGTCCCCAAAATGTTGCCAATACAAGAGAAATGTTCCTTCGACCAATACTGCCGCGGAAGACCCAGAAGTCGAACCCAAATTGGCACCACATCCACCCGTTCACGAGAAGCGTCAAAGGTCGGAGTCCAAATTTTTAACAAAATCGGACATTGATCCAAAGCCCAGTTCCTCTCTAAAATCCAGCTAACATGTGCCTGTTGATAAAAAATTAGAGCAAACCACCCCTGCGTAAGACCCTCCAGTTCAGGAACCTCCCCCAGGGCATCAGTCCAACATTCTTTTATCCAATTTTCGATCATAGGCAATGAGTAGTTTTTCCCTATGATTTTCCCAACGACAGTGAAGGAAGCCATCTGAACAATTTGAGACCACCTAATGTCTTCCCCAAGAGTGTAGGAGAAAGCAACCCTTCTCTTCTTAACAATCGCCCTTCTCCATCTACCAGCCTCGCGACCCTCACCACCAACCCCCACTAGAGCCTGACTCACATCCGTCTCCCTCCGCCCCGGTGAAAAATGCCCCTAAGAAGTATCCACTCGTTCCCTTGAGACCGCAGCAGGATCAATTCCACAAAAACCCTGAACATCAACAGCACCAGTTCCATTCCCATTCAGACCTAGACACCCAGCAGGAAACCCTTCCACCACCGCTGCACCTCCTTCATCTCCAAGACCCGAAAAGTTAGCCCCCAAAGAGAGATCCTCTCCCACAGAAAACCGAATGTTCCCAGCCGAAAACCCACCATCCACAGCAACTGGGAGCAGCACGGGTTCTTCTAGCAAAACAGGAGAATGTTCAGAAAAGAAAGCAGATGGTGAGAAAGACCCCACCGGATCAGAGAGCGGAGAATCTAGAAAACCACCTCCACCCCAAACGTTTTTAGCCCTCGAGTCACCTAAATAGTAACCACCCAAAGCATACTGAAAGATACCCTCCGGCACCGAATCCAATGAATAATCCACCACATCATCCAAACCCATTTTTACCGACGATAAAAATCCCTATCCATATCTAGTCATTTTGTAACAATGAAGAGCCCCCGACCACCGAGAAAGACCTACCCCAAACCACCTTTGTTCACCGTGCCTACCAAACCGAAACCCCTCTCAAGCCACCTTCAATACCTCGAACTTCACCCCCAAACTGCTGCCTCCATCAATCGACACACCCGCACAAACCCTGACACCGCCACCTGCACCGCACCAACCTCCATAGTCAACAAACCCCACCCAACACCTCAAATCTGCGCAGTGAGGCTAGTACCCCAATCCCTACCACAGGGGCCATGCATGGGTAAAACCCTAGCCGCCTCCATTTTTCCTTGTCTCACCGTGAAATTTTCTTACCCATTGTGTTGTGTTGTGTGTAATTCTGTATGAATATGTGTGTATTTGTCAACTAAGTGTGTCAATCATGGATGAATGAGTATGTGTGTTAATTTGTGTGTGTGAGGCCACGAGTGTATGTCACAGATGTGAAGGAGGAGTATAAGTGTTTTAGCGAGAGGATAAGATCGACCATCGATCACTGAAAGAATGATGTTACCTGTGTGTGTTATGAGCCAAGCTACAGAGAGACTTGCTTATAGCGAAAGTGTGAAGAAGATAAAGGTTAGGAATGGATCTGAAAGTCTCCACTCAGTCCTTCTCAAAGTTTTAATCCATCATTGATCTGTCTAGGTAAGAACTGATAGTCAGCAGGAATTCTTCAAATCCCAATTGCATAGGGTATTAGCATGAAGATGGTAACCATAAAGGAACGCCAGGGGGGGTATGGAAGATTTAAATGACAGTAGAGATTAGTTATTGGCGATAGGAGTGGCATTGTTGATGTCTGGTTCCAACTTCATTTGAGTGGTTGAATATAGAGCCTGGTTTTCGTTGTTGTCCTAGACGCATTAAGTCCATATTGTGGGATCATAACCCATATTTCCCTAAATTTAATGAACTCCCTGGATCAGTCTTCATCAAGTGGTATCAGAGCAGGAAAAGATTTCCTATGTTTTGGAAAATAGAAACAACTTCCAGTTATGGTTGGGTAGAAGTTGTTGGGATTTTCCATAGTTGTAATTGTGGGTAGAATTGTTTGAGGGAGTAAGTAGGTGTTGAATTTAGCTAAGAACGGAGAATACTCAGAAAGTTCTATAAGAGAGAACTTATAATACCATAGGATCAAGCTCTAGAAAAATATTTATGTGGTATTGATGGCAAGAAGGAGACTTGCTACGAAATCTTGAATGCATCTCATTGTTCACCATTGAGGAGAAGCTCAATGATGCAGAAGGAAAGAAGACCGGGTTGAAGACAAAAGCAGCAATGGAAAACATATGACAAGGACGTCTTAAAATTTTGTACCGTGGGATTCTGATGCAATAGCATCGACAATATCCCATATTAAATGCATTTTTTCTTTCCAAAAGGTGAGGACATGGACGAGGTGGACAAAGGATGTGAATTTCTTGAATTTCGTGGGGTTGTTATGATATTTTTGTTGTATTAGTGATATTCATGACTTGGTTAAGGATAGATCATATCCTTTCTATGATCCGATCCACATTGTATTTTTTATTTAAAGTGTGATCCTATGGGAGTTGAAGGGGGCCTACACCATGTAAAATTCAGGCCAGGCCCTAAAAGGCCTTGTATGTAATCAAGTTTGATATTTAATAGACTAATTTTGCGTTATTTGACTCCAGTGCTATTGTGTGTAATTCTATGTGAATATGTGTGTATTTATGGATTGAGTGTGTCAATCATAGATGAACGAGTATGTGTGTTAATTTGTGTGTGTGAGGCCAGGAGTGTATGTTATAGATGTGAAGGATGAGTAGAAGTGTTTTAGCAAGAAGATAAGATCGACCATCGATCACTGAAAGGATCGATGGTGATCCAACGTTAATTTGATATATTGCAGGAAGAACATTGTTACCTGTGTGTGTTCATGAGCCAAGCTACAGAGAGACTTGCTTACAACGAAAGTGTAAAGAGGATAAACGTTAGGAATGGATATGAAAGTCTCCACTCAGTCCTTCTCAAAGTTTTAATCCACCATTGATCTGTCTGGGTAAGAACTGATAGTCAGCGGGAATTCTTCAAATCCTAATTGCATAAGGTATTAGCATGAAGATGGCAATCGTACTAAAGGAAAGCTAGGGGGGGAGATCTGGAAGATTTGATGATAGTAGAGATTGATTATTAGTGATTGGAGTGGAATTGTTGATGTCTGGTTCCAACTTTGTTGGAGTGCTTGAATATAGAGCCTGGTTTTTGTTGTTGTCCTAGACGCATTAAGTCCATATTGTGGGCTCATAACCCGCAGGTCCATGAATTTAATGGACTCCCTGGATCCGTCTTCATCACAACCTTTTTCATCATGACCTACTAATCTACAAAATTTACAATACAAACTAGTGGGTGTGCTTACAATCTTCGATAAGTACAGACATTCCTCGAACTTGTGGCCCCTAGTCTAGCATATTCTACACCAAGTCATTCCTTGGGTGTTTAATGGGTTCAGCGCACCTACTGCAACATAGTTCATGGGCGTCGGGAAATTGTCTTTATGGTGTTCGTCTGTTTTGTATCTTGTACACCATAGTTCTTACTGAACTTTCTTTCCTCTTTTAATGTCCTGGAGCTGCACCGTAAGATTGGCTAGTTGCGACTAAATTTGCATCATTCCCGAGCCTGTGTCTCCAACCAATGAGGCTTCTAATTTCATTGTTATTTCTAGAGCCTCTATATGTGACAAAAGTTTATGTTGCATCAACGAGGTTCGGATATGTGGTAACAAGGCGGTAATAAACCATTCCTTGTGTTGCACATCTAACATTTGGAAACTCACTTTGGCCATCAATGTTATAAATATTTGGTCAAAGTCCCAAACAAATTATGTTGGTAGCTAGTTACTCTCTTTGATTTCGATGATGCATTGTGATTCAGACTTCGGTTTTCTAAATTCATCTTCCAAACCCAGTCGAATCGTGTTGAGTGTTTTTAGGACAACTACTACTGGTAATATGGAAATTTTCATATACCAGTCAAGCGCATGACCTCATAGAGTCATAATCATCTGTGCTTTCTTGATGTTCTCATCTCGGATATGTCGTACAGTCTAAACGACTTCACAAAGGAACCAATGTTGTTATGGGACTTCCAACCCATTTCCATTGAATATTGGTAACTTAACGTCAACTCGAGCCATCGTATTTGTTGCTGGTATAATCGAAACAAAACTTTGACTAGTTGAACTTCCTTTCCTATTATTTATAGTGTTGGTATTACTCGTATTTACAAAATTGCTTGGAGATAGGTCTCTCAGTCTTACCTTTGGTGTTGTAGGCGAGTTGTAAGCACGTTCTTGTTCTGGATCTTCAGCCGACTCTTTTGACTCTTCGTCTCCTTCTGAGATCAACTTATATTCATCTTCTCTGTCACACAACCCTTCATCTAAGTATGATGCAAGCTTGTATCCTTCTTCTTCTCGATTTGAATTGCTACTCCCTCTTCCTAACAGAGTTTGTCTTTGTTTGTTGGACCTGAATCTTCTTCCGCTTCTTAAAAATCATGGATCTCGTTCAGTTCCAATATCTCCCAGGAACATCTCACTCTAGGGTTATACTAAGACATATCCACTCTTTTCTATACAGTCTTGTTACATTCGCAGAATGCCTTTTTCACATAAAAGCATTTTTATCCATGTCTTTAAAGATGACAAGTATATGCTACGTGGTCCTTGAAAAAAATCACTCTACCTCACTATATGAAGTTATTGTGTCAACAATGAATTCATTAATATATCCCTCTATGGTATTGTCTATCTAAAAATACACATCCCTTGATATAGGGTTGTTTACTTCTTCCAGTTGTTTGATTAACTAGGGAGTCCACTCCCTTGGCTCTCCACCATGAAAAATTGTTTGTTTGGTCACTAACTTGGATAACCACTCGTGCAAAAAAATAGGAAACTTAGAAAATAAAATCTCGTGGATGTCTGTGTGTGTAGATGTACCATCCCAACCATTCTGTTGGGTTCCACTGAGATCCTGCACTTTCTTTTCGTGTAAACTCTAACTCTTTGGATTCCACCCAGTCTTGGATCTTCAGTTTCGTGGGTTGCCACAGCATATCCCTCGCCACAACAATTTAGGATCCCAACAACAAAACCATTTGTTGGACTTTTCCCTCTCTCCATTCCTCGACCCAAGTTCAGTCCCTTCTTCTCAGCACAACAAAGCTCAAGATATCGACCCGACGGAGCAGAGCTTAGCTGACGGCACCTACGACACATATTTCGTCTCACTTAAGATATCTCTCTTTTATGGGTAACTGTCAGAGCCAGTTTTCTGCAGTTGTGTGGGAGGGTGTTTTAGTACCTTGGCTCTGCACTAAGGCTTCCAATGAAGGCGGGTTAGTGGATTACTTGTATGCATGATACTTCAACAACTAAGCTGCGGTCCAACCTCTCTTTGTGCAACTTTAAGTAAACAAAAAGCAAGCATACATCATAATCATACCCAGTAATATAGTGCGACCATCATACATCTATGCATTTGTAAAAAAATCTACAGTCATGCATTCACTACAATAAACACAAATATTAATTTCAACATTCACACATATACACAGAATATAACATGGAAACCCATCAGGGCAAAAACCACAAGGTGCTCTTCATCTGGCACGAGGAAATAGAAGCACCTTTCATCTGCACATTAAGCTGCAGACTCTGCTTAAGATATTTTGTTCTATCTTTACAGACTCTTCCTCCCTCTCATGCTCTTTGATCTTCTCTCTTTTCTATTTCTACTCTACTTATACTAGAGATCCACACACATCTTGGATCTACTCAACATTTCCTACTCGTGTGCGCACTCAACTGCATATATTTAACTTTGATGCACTTAGCAATCCAGATCCATTAACCACTAATGCATACTGAGTCTAGATTGATATCTCAATCCGTTAATGTCTGGTCATGAACAACTACTTCTATTCTAGCTAAAGCATCTTACCAAGAGTCTAATCAATAGTCTAGAAGCTAGAAGCTAACCCATATACAGCTTGGGTTCCTTCTCTTATATCCCTATTACAGACTCAATACATATCCCATACATGCTTGGCACAGACTCAATGCTGACTCGATACAGAATCTATATAGACTCATTACATACTCCTTTTCTTTCACTATCTCAGTCGACTTACTATATCCAGCCAAAAGGATGTCTTTCCTATTCTAGCAACACATAATGGGAGGCATTATCGACCTGAATTACAAAGATTCCTTCACGTCTGTTGTTTCCGTCAGCTCCAGCCGAGCTCGCACCCACGCTCGTTAAATCCTGTCACTTTCTCAGCATTATGCCTTACTATCGTTTTCTAGCCGTTACGTTATTTGCACGCCTGCTTCTCCTCATATTTTGTTATACCATCTCGTGTCACCTTCTATTCTCCTGTCATTGATTACTTATCTAGTGTAGCTTCCTCTTTTAGCACCTTCTCCGCATCTTATTCTTCTCTTTTACTTCCTCTGTCATAGGATCCTTCCCCTTCTCCTTTATGTTGCTTCCTCAATCGTAGCTCCTTCCTCTTCTCCTTTATGTTCTTATCCATACTTAGGAAAAATTCTACATGAATTTTGCCCTACTATCCCTAGGCCCAACAGGCCCCCAACACTCACCTGTGGCTTGTTTCGATCCATGCAAGCTATTTCTCCATGTACTGAATTGCGTTGATTTTTTTATGAAAATCCTCTACGATTTTCATCAATTTCTCTACCTCTGTGTGCACTTCTTCCTCCATTTTCTGCATTTGCCCCACCAGGCCGGAACTAACATGTTATGGTATGATTTTTTCTATTGATGTCGCTACTTTGTGCACCTTCTTATGTACAGGCTGAATTATACCTATAACTCTCTCTACTTCAGCCTGCAATTCTTCTACCTTTTCCTCGCGTTAGTGTTGTTGTGTGCACAACACAGTCATTTGTTGCGGCAGTTTCTGCATCCCTGTTGCCTTAGCCATTTTCTGTGCTAAGGGTAACTGCTTCATCTTGTTTCTTAGCTTCACGATATTTGTTTCAAATGCAGTTAGCTCATTTGCAATCTTTTGTGATTGTTCCTCATCCAGGCTTCTCAAGTCTGAGATACTTGGTCGATAGCCTTAGCACATGTTTGCTCTGCTTCTTCTATTCTTTTCGTAGCTTGAGTTGTTGCATATACTCTGCTCACCAACACTTCTGTAGGTGTGTTGGGTCTCCTTTTATCTTCTAGCTTTATAACTTTTCTCCTAAGGTTAGCCACTATCTTATCTAATTGTGTTATTTTGACATCCGGTGTCATTTCTCTGTTATTCCTTCTTCTTCAAAGTTCTTGCAAGCGAGGGATACTACTTCGTTGATTTTATGGCAGTTTCCTTATGATTCCATTTTATTCTACAATTATAACATATGACTTGGCCTCTTCCTGGGCCAAATCATCCTCTTTGTTGTTGTCCTTGACCTCTAAATTTCCCACCCCCTCTTTGCGGAGGGTATTGTTTTTGTTGAGGATATTGATTATGTTGGTATTGTGGGTGAGGGTATTGTTGTTGTTGATATTGCGCAGGTTGATATGGAGGCTATGCTTGTTCATCTTGCAGATTCTCATCATTTTGCATTAAGTAGGTATCCATCTTCTTTTCTTGCAGTAGCAAAAATTCTCTGCAATCTTTTTCATCACGACCAACTGATCTACAAAATTTACAATACAGACTAGCGGGTGTTCTTACAATCTTTTGTAAGTACATACATTCCTCAGCCTTGTGGCCCCTAGTCTGGCATATACTACACCAAGGAATTCCTTGGGTGTTTAATGGGTTTGACGCACCTACTGCGACATAGTTCATGAGTGGCAGGAAATTGTCTTTATGGTGTCCGTCTGTTCTGCATCTTATACACCATAGTTCTTCTTGAACTTCCTCTCCTCTTTTAATGTCCTAGATCTGCACCATAAGATTGGCCAATTCCAACTAAATTTTCATCATTCCTAAGACCGTGTCTCCAATTGGTGAGGCTTCTAATTCCATTGTGATTTATAGAGCCTCTATCTGCGACACAAGTTTCTGTTGCATCAACAAGGTTCGGATATGTGGTAACAAGGTGACAATAAACCACTCCTTGTTTTGCACATCTGACATTTGGAAACTCGTTTTGGCCATCAATGTTATAAATATTTGGTCAAAGTACCAAACATATTATGTTGGCAACTGCTTAATCTCTTTGATTTTAATGATGCACTATGATTCAGACTTCAGTTTTTTGAATTCATCAATCAAACCTAGTCGAATCTCGTTGAGTGTTTTCGGGACAACTCCTACTGGTACTATCAAAAATTTCATATACCAGTCAAGGGCATGACCTCATAGAGATGTAATCATCTATGCTTTCTTGATGTTCTCATCTTGGATTTGTCGTACAGTCCAGACAGCTTCACAAAGGAACCAATGTTGTTCTGGGTCTTCCAACCTGTTTCCATTGATTGGTAACTTAATGTCAGCTCCAGCCATCGTATTTGTTGGTGGTACAATTGAAACAAAATTTTGACTAGTCGAAATTCCTTGTCTGATATTTACAGTGTTAGTATTACTCGTATTTACAGAATTACTTGGAGATAGGTCTCTAAGTCTTACCTATGGTGTTGTAGGCGAGTTGTAAGCACGTTCTTGTTCTGGAGCTTCAGTCGACTCTTTTGACTCTTCATCTCCTTTTGAGATCGGCCAATATTCTTCTTCTTCATCACAAGACCCTTCGTCTAAGTATGACGCAAGCTCGTAGCCTTCTTCTTCTTGATTTTTGCTGCAACTCCCTCTTCCTAACAAAGTTTTCCTTTGCTTACCAGACCAGAATCTTCTTCCGCTTCTTAAAAATCTTGGCTCTAGTTTAGTTCCACTATCTCCTAGGAACATATCACTCTAGGGTTCTGCTAAGACATAGCCATTCTTTTCTATGCAGTCGTATTACATTCACGGAATTCCTTTTTCACATAAAAGCATTTTTATCCACATATTTAAAGATGACAGGTATCTGCTACATGATCCTTGAAAAAAAATCGCTCTGCCTCACTGCATGAGGTTATTATGTAAACAACGAACTCAGTAATATATCCCTTTAGGATACTTTCTATCCAAAAATTCACAGCCCTTGATACAAGGTTGCTTACTTCTTCCAGTTGTTTGATTAACTGGGGAATCCACTCTCTTGGTTCTCCACCCTGAAAATTTGTTTGTTTGGTCGTTAACTTGGATAACCACTCATGCAAAAAAATAGGAAACTTGGAAAATAAAGCCTTGTGGCTGTATGTGTAGATGTACCGGCCCAATCACTATGTTGGGTTCCACTAATATCCTTCACTTTCTTTTCATGCAAACTCTAACTCTTTGGATTCCACCCAGTCCTGGATCTCCAGTTTCGTGGGTTGCCACAACATATCCCTCACCACAACAATTTAGAGTCCTGCCGACATAACCATTTGTTGGATTTTTTCCCTCTCTCTATCCTTGGACCCAGGTTCATTCCCTTCTGCTCAACACAACAAAGCTCGAGATATCAGCCCAACAAAGTAGAGCTCAACCGATAACACCTACAACATAAATGTCATCTCACCCGAGATATCTCTCTTTTATGGGTAACTTCCAGAACTAGGTTTTCATAGTTGTGTGGGAGGGTGTTTTAGTACCTTGGCTCTATGCTAAGGCTTCCAACAAAGGCCGGAGAGTGGATTACTTATATGCATGGTACTTCAACAACTAAGTTGCAGTCCATCCTCTCTTTATGCAACATTAAGTAAAAAAACAATAGGCATACAACATAATCATACCTAGTAATATAATGTGACTATCATACATCTATGCATTTGTAAACAAATATACAGACATTCATTCACTACAATAAACACACATATATCTAAGCTACTTTCAACATTCACACATATACACAGAATATAATGTAGAAACCAATCCAGGGTGAAAACCACAAGGTGCTCTTCATCTGACATGAGGAAATATATGCACCTTTCGTCTGCGCACTAAGCTGCGGACTCTGCTTAACATATTCTTTTCTATGTTTTCAGACTCTTCCTCCCTCTCATGCTCTCTAATCTTCTCTCTTTTCTCTTTCTACTATACTTATACTAGTGATACACACACAGCCTGGATCAACTCAACCTTTCCCACTCGTCTGCACACTCAACAGTAGATCCTTCACTTTGATGCACTCAACAATCCAGAGCCATTAACCAGCAACACCTACTAAATCTAGCTCGAGAGATTAGTCCGTCAATGTCTAATCATGAACAACTACTTCCAGTCTAGCTCAAGCGTCTTACCAAGAGTCTAACCAACAATCTAGAAGCTAGAAGCTAACCCATATACAGCTTGGGTTTCTTTTTTATAGCCATATTACAGACTCAATACAAATCCCATACATCTTTGTTACAGACGCAATACATACTCTATACATACTCATTACAGGCTCATTTTCTGTTGCTATCTTAGTCGACTTACTATATCCAGCCAACATGTTGTCTTTCCTATTCTAGAAACACATAATGGGAGGCACTATCGTCCTGACTTACAAAGATGTCATACATCTCCATATAGACTCCATACATCTTTGTTACAGACTCAATATAGACTCTATACATACTCATTACAGGCTCATTTTCTATCGCTATCTTAGTCGACTTACTATATCCAGCCAACATGTTGTCTTTCCTATTCTAGAAACACATAATGGGAGGCACTATCGTCCTGACTTACAAAGATGCCTTCAAACGTGTGGTTTTAGTCGTCTCCAACCGAGCTCATACCCATGCTCATTAAGGCTTGTCGCTTTCTCAACAATATGCCTTACTGTCGTTTTTCGACCGTTACGCTATTTGCACGCTTGCTTCTGCTGATATTTTGTCATCCCATCTTGTGTCACCTTTTATTCTTCTGTCATGGCTTACTTATTTGGAATAGCTTCCTCTTCCAACTCCTTCTCCTCATCTTCTTCTTCTATTTTACTTCCTCAGTCGCAGCCTCCTTCCCCTCCTTTATGTTGCTTCCTCAGTCATAGCTCCTTCCTCATGTCCTTTATGTTCTTCTCCATACTTAGGCAGAATTCTGGATGAGTTTTTCCTTACTATCCATAGGCCCAATAGACAACTACCATTCAAACCACATCCTCCCAGTTTAAACATTCATCTCGCGCTCGAGATCTTGATCCTGCTTTGCCTCTATCTCTCTTCGGTGTGCTCTACTCATGCCTCTGTTATACAATGGCAATGCTATGGTCCCAATATTTAAAGAGGTTGTGTGACCGCATGCCACAAAAGGAGCCTGGAATTTCTAGTAGTTCGCCTCAGTCCACCATCATCACCGAACAACTACCTTCTCCCCATACTTATTGACAGTCCACTACAACTCAACAAATGGAGTACTCAATGGGAGTACAGGAGGTTCATAGAAGTATTAATGTTGATTCCCATAGATTGTTGTTTGTTTCCTTGTCTTCTTCTTCTTCTTTCGCCATCAATACACCATCACTACAGTGAAAGAGTGCTCTTTTCCTTGATTTATCACATTATTAGAATGGTAGGGCATTTAATCTGTCTATGTTTTTCTATTTGGGTGTAGATCATTATGGCATTATGCATAAATGTAATATGTGATGTTTGACATGTTAACAAAAACTGAAGACTATTGTATAAAATCCTGACTTTGTAGCTAATGTCTAAATTAATTTCATCGTTCGAAAATATGTGTTGTTTTATTTTGTTTTGCATTTCCTTAGTATAAAACCATTGTTTTGTTATGCACTGGGAGAATAGGGTTGGGATTTATAAAGGCAGTCCCAAATGAAATGATCCTCCTCCTTAGCTTGGGACGCAAAAAATCGTTCAGAAAATTCAAATATTTCACTTTTTAAAAATGGAGGCCCCCATTTGGATTTCACTCATATATTTTCGACATATAGATGCATAAATGTAAAAATTAAAACCTTATACAGGACATTTTCGTACGAAATATTTTTCACAATGTCACTGGCACTTTCGTAGGAAATCTCGTTCATAGTGTGACTGGCACCTTATGAATGCCAATTTAAATTAATAACTATTTTCAGTTGGGATTCACAAATCCATTTCAAAAATCCTCGAAAGGTATAGATTTATTGAACACTATTTTTTAATAGCTTGACGATTTCGCTTTTCGAGTTACAAATCTTTTTATGGAAACTGAGTGTTTTAGAAAATCCCAGAGCCTTGTAAACTCAAACTTTAATTGATTGGACATACAGAGAGGAAAAACAATTGATGAAGTGATTGCGTCGTAGAGAGGCAACACTCAGGAATCTCTCTACATTTGTGGATCCATAGGGTCCTTTAGACACAGGTGCTCACTCGTCTCCATCATTCTCATTCTCCTTTTCTCATCTTCTTTCCTCTTATCATGTTTTATGCTCAACCAACACAAGAGTAATCTTGGCACTAGATGCCATCGTATGTTCCCACTTGAGATTTGGAGGGTGAGGAAAAAATGGTGCTACAAATCCCGATATTGTTGGAACATTGCAAAATGGAAGAACCCATAGTATGTTATAGGATAAAAACATATTACATTGATGAGAATTATGTAGAAAGCTCTTTTTTTTCAAGCTAAGTTCGACTAAAACACTGAACATAAAATTTGGTGTGTTCCCTGATCAAATTTGAAGGGAATATATTCAGCTACTCCATCTTGAAGAGTTATGTAAAGAATTTGAACATTAAGGGTGGTTTAGCCCAGGTTCTAATTTTTCTATATTTTAGAAATTGTGTTTACAATAGATCCTAGAATGGGTTATTGGGATGGTTGTAATGCTTCCTATTTGGGTTTAAATATTGCTTGCTACATATAATGCTATACATTGGGGATACCTTGATTCCATGAACCACACTTAAAAAAAAACGCATTTCCAATTATTTACAATAATCCTTTCCTTTAAAAAAAATTGCAAGCTCTATTTTGTGAATAATCTTAGATTAGATTTTATGAATATTCTTAGATTAACTTTTGTGTTAATAAAAACAACTTATATATAAAAACATAAAACATTGAGCATACTTTGGAACTAACCGAGCACAGAATCACGTTACAGAGCTAAAGCTTTAATCTCATTCGTCACTTAGTCAAACCAAAAAGCTACTCTCATAAGCTAAGTTTTTAATGCCACCCCACTCTAGAGAAAAACTATAATGGCGATGCACAAGAGAAGGGAAGCCACTAGAAGCAGATCCTCTTCCTATGAAATCTAGGAAGGCTAACAAATACTACCCCTTGCTTGTCAAGGTCCCATCTTAGGTGGTGGTTGGATGATCGAGGATTGTTGCAAAGAGTTCTGGCATACGATATGGCTATCTGCTACGATGCATAGTAAAAATTTAAGGAAACAAGTCTCACTTATGACTATGAGAGTTGCAAGCATTTAATAATGATTTGGCAATTTATGTCAAGAAAGTCTTGACAATTGGACACCTCCAAATATATGTTGCACCATTATTCTTTTTGATGTTGAATAGAAAATAGGTTGGAAGTTGTTGTATTCGAGTCTTCTTTATTACCATACCTTGACGAAGCACCAATTAACCCAAAACTTTGTATTTAAATGAGTTCCTTTCCTTCTAAAGAGTTTGGCATGCGTTTTTCCATATTTCTTTAGAGTCATAAGTTTTCATTTACTATTTAATTGCAAATCAATAGGGATCACAAGTCTTCTCAATGCTTCTGATGGCACAGAGGGTTTCTAGCATGTGTTAAACAATGGTGGACTTGATCATTCTATAACACTGAATACTGTCTTTGGGACTTTGTAATGCACCTACTACTTTTCAGCAGGTTGTTCTTGGTATGTTATCTGACTTGATATATTACTGTGTGGAAGTGTATATGGAAGATTTCAGTATTTATGGAATACATTTGAAGAATATTTGACTCATTTGGATAAAGTACTTAGAGATGTAACGAAACAAATATCTCTCCGAGCCATGAAAAGTACTCCAACTTAACCCAGGTACACATAGAAGGGTGCATAAGAAATCTCCTTAGTTTCTTAATCAATCTATCCCCGACAATGTTTTCCAAGCGATCTATTGTACAAGTTCTTGGTGTCATAGTTGAAGAAAGACTTCACATTGATCCACTTCTAATATGTCGAATAAGGTCTTGAATCCTAAATATGAAGTTTAGAGAAACAACTTGTATGGATCATTTGGAATAATTCTAAAAGGATTGGCTTGTGAGATCCATTTTCTTAGAGCACGGTTTAAATCTCTCCATGTCTGCAACATTTCCAAATATATCTAGAGCAGAAGAAGCCTTTTTCCAATATAGCATGGTACTAAGTGTTAAATTTCTTCATCACATGGTGACACTCCTGGGCAATTGAGTATTTTAGTTGTTCCATACTTGGGAGAGGTGCTTGAATTTTCTTTTTTCTTTTTTCTTTTTGCAGTGTGAAACTATAGTACAGTTGAGAAGAAGTGCTTGAACCCTAAAAGGTTATACTTGATGTTTCGTTGACTTTGCTTTGGCGTAGCTTCATATTTGCAAGGATGACTATCTCAGTCTTAAAGAGTGTGGCATGCTAGAAGGCACTTCCAGATTAAAAACTTGGACATCCAGATTAAAAATGCTATTGGAAGAGGTTGAGCTTTGAGGGAATGTTGAAATAAGTATCGTTGCACCTACAAATCCAAAATTGTTGGCTGAGCAGGAGGAGACCAAGGTAAAGATAATCTCCCTTAATTTAGTGAGGAATAATTTGAGCACTCACATTACAAAAAAGAAGATCCACAAGGAGATGTATGAAGTATCAGTTGCATTGTACCAAAGTTGAGTGTCTAGGAAGATACTCTTGAGAAACTAGCTTTCAGAAAGATGTATGAGTGACACAGATATAATGGTTAGCTACCTAGCCAAGGTCACAAAGTTGAAATATCAATTATCTTTCCATAGGGATAAAAGCAGAGGATGAGGAGTTGGTGCCCATTTCATTATATATGTTTGCTTCATCTTACAAACCCTTTATCTAAGGCGTTTGTGCTTGTGAGAAGTTACCTACTTTTGATAAGAAGCATTGGGATGACTTAGTACATCCTATACCTACATACATATCATCTAAATCTTACTTGACAAAAAAATGAACCCAAGTATACAACATCATACTATATCATACAAGCTTACTACAACATACTACTATTTGGTACATAAGTTTGATACATAACATGATGCATCTCATCCATCCAAGCAGGGAAGCTTTCCAAGAGATGGGGATTTTATAGCAAGGTTGAGATTGGAATATGTTATTATTTAATACTAAAGAAAGTCTTATGATGTAGCATCCATGCTTTAGTATGTTATCAGACTTTCGTGATTTTGATTTGGGCTTACATGCATGTTAGCAAGCTTCATTGCAACTGGTTTTCATTTGGATTCATCCCCATGCAATATTCCTTTTTGAGTAGGGTAGCACACAATGGTGTAGACATGTAAGAGAGGAAAAAAACCTACTTTTTGATATGAGCACATAAGGGGGAGTGAGAGATAAGGATAAGCTCAAAACGGTTTACCATGTGAAAGAATGATAAGGAGAAATACAATACATTATCCACTAATAGTTATGAAAACGAACTAGTGTGGTGAGTAGATGGCTAATAGTTATGAAAAGAGATTATGCACAAACAGAAGTGGACACTACCTTCTATAGTCTATTGATGGAAACAACTAGAAAGACCTCAAGCTTACCCCCAGCAAGAAACAAATAATTTACTTTTTAGAAATATATGAAATATGAAAAAGTCTTGAAATGAAATGTGGAAAATTTGACAACAAATAACAACAGTAAAATTTGTGTCATGTCACCTTAATTTCAATTCAAGGAGACAAACCTATTACATATATATTGACCTTATCAACATTTTTCTTGGGATTAGCTTTGAAAGACTGATAGGGCTCATGGCATAGAAAGTTACAACTTAAAACTACTGAGAAGTACCAAAGAAACTATGAATGTCTGATAGGGCATAATAAAGCTTTCAAAACTCAACCTATCATGGGAAATGAAATTCCGCCTCTGTTTTTATTTTGCATTTAATATTTGAAGTTTGTATTGCATATTTGTGAATGGAAGAGATTGTTGGAAGTTGAAATCATTCATGTATTAAAAACACTAGAGATCTGGAGGAAGAAGACCAAACCTTGTGCAAATGAAAACCTGATTCACTTCCATTTCTTTACTTAAACTTACATATTTGGAATCGCAAACACACGTCATACAACATCAAACATTTGTGCATTAAAAGACTTTGTTTTTACATTCACTATGATCTGAATTTAATGCTTAACTTGCACAAACATGAAAACCATTTGAATGAATGTGCATTCAAAGCTTGAAAGCATGATTGCATTAACTTTCTCATAGAAATAATTGCAATGTTATTTGATACAATGGGAATTAAAAGAGTGAATGAATGCAGTGCATATTTAAAGTTTGTATTATAAATATTACTAAATAAAAAGTTTGCAGGTACAAACTTTATACTGTACACAAACAGAGTACCCTAGTATATTTTCTACTATACACTAAAAAGATAAAATAGATTTTCAAGGTAAGGAAAAGGGAATATTAACTTATTGTATTGTAGATTGAAGAATAACACGAGCATTTCCTTTTTTGGAGAGATTTGAAAAAAAATACATCACAATGGTGCTGTAGAAGCACGACTGCTAAAGAGTCACTCTAATTAACAAGTTATGGCCTTCCTCAAGCAAATGGATTTTTTCCATGAAGATAAAAAAAAGAATGCCTACACTCTTTACAAGCAAGAGTAGATAAGACAAGCTACTATAGGAAAAATTGAAAGTAGATTTTCTAGACATAGCTAACAGAAGTTGACTCATACAAACATTCATTTGCCAATATATGACTCATCCAAAATAGGAAGTTGATTTTAAGCACTAGATTTTCAAATTTATGTACTGTTAAATAGAACAGGAAGACAATTGTGTCATGTTGAAATCAATTACAGGGGCAGTGCTACATAAAAACTCTTTGAATTAATAGAGCATAGTTTCGATCAAGGGAAAAGATAACATTTCAAAGAGAAACAATGTTACATGGAGTCTTCCATGTCGTTTAAATTGCAACATTATTTTTAAATATAAAAGGTCTTTTGTTTTTGCTTTTGTTTTCCTTAATGTGTTTGCACATTGTGTGTAGGCATTGATACAAAATGGGCAAGCAAGGAAAATGGCAGGCTATCATGGAACTTGAAATGCAAGACCCTAAAAACATGATCACCTTTTCCGTCAAAGATCTTGTTTGGTCTAAAATTAATTGAACAAATGGAAGCTTTGATCGTGTTGCCAAAATCCCATCCCATAGAGTTTTTGACTTCATTAAAGGGGAGAAATGAACCCTGATGCTCCATGTAGTTTCATTCGACAAAAACATAAAGAAACGGGGCAAAAGGGTACTGCTTCATTGAGTTATGAAGTGTAAGTATCACAAGAATGCATTATCTATATGTTATTAATGATATTGCATTTATAGTTTTTTGTATGTACTTTCCCTTTTCATAGAACCCATGGATCATCACAATGAAAGATCTTTTATCTGGACCCATGCCTTTTCTCTCCAGATCATCCCACGATCTATGTACCATGTACATATCATTCCAATAAATGAACATTTTCAGCATTAAGTTATAGGTGTCACATGTGGGCACACAACCGCTTTTCATCATTCTTTGAAAGATCTTCAGAGCCTCCTCAAAAATTTTGGCAACTTTGAGGAAATAATGATATGTTATAACATTGGGGACACAACCCTTTCTTTCCATTTCATCCAAAATATCATAGGATTTATCCATCCTCTTATTGATATAAACATGTTTGATCTCTACTCAATCTACTTGTCGAGGTCGGTGATCACTACATGTCATATGTTTGAAGTCATAATCTACATTACGAGGGATTGTATCCCTTCTATGGTATATTTATTTCATCTCAATGTCATCCCCTATATTTTCCTCTTCATCTTCTTTCACCTATACTATAGATTGCTAAGAAGGAATGTGATGAGGGATCAGTGGATACTAGAATCTTAGCCCCATCCAATTAAGATTCTGAATGTATAACCTAGCCTTGAATAAAGTATATTTTAGAATGGACGGAGAAGGATACTCTGTGGCAGAGGAGAGGATTACATTTACATTTGTGGACAAGTTCTACTTATTCCTTCAGTAGAGTGTTGACACTAACTACAACTAGATATAAACTCTGTCAAATCTAATGTATCCTCAAAAACAGTTTGAAGGTCACTTGAAAGTCACAGCCACAACTTCTCATGTCTTATTATTTCAATGAGGTAAGTGATATTATGTGACCTTGTAGACGATGGATTGATATGCTTTAACACTAAAACATTACAAGGATTATCACTAAATTAAATTATCGTGGGATAAGTAAGAGTACAAGCAACATGACTATCAATAGGGGTGTGCAAAATGTAAAAGCAGTGAGACAGTTATAATACCCAACAGATTCTGTCTAGTTTGCATTCACACAAAATGTTTTGACTGATTCTTCTTTAAAGTCATACATCAGCCATCTGTAAGCCTTGTGTGGTGGTGCTTATCTGTAACTGCTAGGTTGTTTCTATTTATTAAATTACAGGATGCATTTCAGGAAAAAAAACAATTATTTTGAATTCAATTTACAAATGGGTTTTTCATATATTTTCATAAAGTTGAAGCTAACAAGTTACTATGTATAATATGAACAACTAATGTGTCAATGGATGCTTAAAATTATTGAGTATGTTGACCTCCTTCTTGAATATTTGGATGAACTAGATTGGCTCGAAATCATCTAGGAATGTAGAGTAATTGGATTGGACGGTCAAAAGCTGTTGAATACTGACTTTTATGAACAAGGAGCATGCAAATTTTTATGGATTTTAGGAAGAACAAAGTATTTGGAATTATCATAAACATATATAAGATCATAATACTAGATACACAATAATGTCAAGATACTTCTCATTAAATTTTCCAAATGAAAGAACAAAAAGGATCATTTTCAACTGAAAGTACTTAATATTTGAATTATATAAAAACATTGTTAAAATTTGTCACTTGTATAGAGGGACCCACTTAGTAAGAGTTGTGATAAAACCATGACATGAGAGACATTACAATAATTATAAGAAGAAAACATCTACAAATTGGAGATATATATTGATTTCCATGAACGACTCTTTCTGAAATAGATGTTGATGAGAAGTCATCTTGGACATCACTCGTTACAATTGACACTACTCTTGACACTAGATTTGTAGACATCCTCTTCACCTCTACCTGGTAATCTATGGTAAATGTCTGAAATTGATTAGGAATGGTTTTTGCTTCTCTATGAAAAGTTTTCATATTGTCTTTTCACACTTTATAAATCCCTTTCACCTGATTAGCTATTAATTCAGAGTTGGTGACAATTGCAATATTATTGGCACCATGCTTTTTCGCTGCCTTGAACCCTTCAACAAGCTCAATATAGTATGCTTCGTTATTTGTAGTCCTTCCATAACACCCTCTTATTTTGGATGAAATGGTTTTGTGCATGATTGTGAAGAATGTGAGTAATAATTGCTTGACCTAGGATTGGAGGACATGACACTTCAATGCACAATGTCCATTTTTGCGTCATTTTGTGATAATCACTTTTCTCTATGCTTTTGACCACCTAGTTAAAAGAAGAAGATTTTTTAATTAGAAAACAAACATCTTAAAAAAAACATTGAATAACCAAATTGTAAGTAGGCAAGTCCTTGATTGTTTTGTAGATAATCAAAATATGCCCAGCAATACTTACAAAAAATGCATGCCAAGTCAATCCCATGCATCCAATATATGACTAATACTAAAATATGTCTAATAGTCCATACAAAAAGTGCGTGCCAAGTCAATCTCATTCATCATATTAGGGAATAGTCAACAACAGTTGATGAATTGCTATGTTGGTCACAAAGCACATGTTATGGACTTACTTGAGTTATCTCCTAATGCATACAGTTTTCATGTAAAGTTGCCTCTGCCACTGTTAGCAACCTATTTATGGCTTATTAGATGGCAATTATAATTCCTACAATACCCTATAGATTGATATTATAAGCATTCCAAGGTAACATTCACCAAAATAAAATGATGTCATCCAAGCTCAATCAATTTTTTTATGTTCTTGACTCTTTTTTTGTGGAATTCTTCTCTAGGACATTCCAATCATAAATTAAAGTATTAGAACAAAACATGTTGCACATAGTCCTATTTTGAGAGTAAAAAACCATCGATGTAAAGTCTTAACAATTAGGATTCTCGTCAATCTCAAAAAACATTGACAAATAGGAAGGTGGAGTGTAGTAGTAAACATCCAGATAAAAAATAATGACTAATTATAAAGTATGTAATGGTTCAGCCAATTCATAAATCTGATAAATCTGAGAGAGTATCAAATCTGATAAATCCTAGTATTGGCTATTAACTGTAGAGTACATGGCTGCAATTAATAAAGGAGCACAATTTCTTGCGCAAATTACAATGACATGGTACAAAAATGAACATAATAGATAGTCAGATGATACATTAAAAGGTCCAAAAAATGACAGTCATACACATCGATACAATCGTGCACAAAAGAACAAGCATTAAAAATGTGCAGCAATCTTTGTCTTTAGTATACAACTTTCATATAAGGAAAGAAAGTACATAGGCATTCCCTGTATGGTGCTACAAACTAGTTTTTATACAAATGAAAGTCACCATTTTTATTCACACCTATTTTTCCTCATAGTGCATGTGTGTGGCCTCTTTGTTTTGGAAATAGATTGTGAATAGAATGAAGGGTGACAATATTTAGAGTTCTTATCATTTCCTTCATTTAGGGTGAGAAATTTCCATTTGCAACCCTTGCGTCATGCATTTGTATCTTTTAGCACAGATGGATCTCCAATATCATCCTCATTTACCATGTTTTGGACCTTGCCATGATCTGCCATAGTGCTACTCTCGCCATCTATGCCACATTCTTCCACAAACAAAGATGTCTCTTTTCCATTGAAGACATTCTCTTTTGGATCTTGACCACAATTGAAAGAAGATGGATGTGACTTCGATGAAAAGTCAAATGCATAATCAAAATCCATATGATTATTGTCAAATGTTGGCAGGCATATAAATGGACGTGACTCCAATGAAAAGTCAAGTACTGCATCATCTAAATCCACAGGGGTCTTGTCAAATGTTGGTGGTCCTAAAGAAACATTATCTGGTCTTGTCAATATAATCATTTGTTGTCTTGTCAATATAATCATTTGTTGTCTTGTCAAATGATTATATTGACAAGACCCTCCTTGTTGAATATACTCATTCAAGTCCAATGAAGATGAGTGACCAATAGATATATTATTTCCTTGATATTATAAGGAAATAATGTCAATAAAATGGATCTTCATTCAAGCATTTCCAATATGTAACAAAACATGTATAGGTTTATAAAACGTACACTAACTGTCTCTTCAACAAACAAGAATTCATCCTTGGGACAATCTGAAGAGCTACCTAAATTTCTCTATTGCAAGGAAAAAAAAGTTCAAGAAAAATGTTATGTCTTCAAATAACATGCAATATTGGTTTTATATCCCATCAAATAAAAATAGATGATTTGAATAGGAATTGAAAAATATTACCAGCGGTGACTCGTTGAAGATTTTGCCTAGCATATTCCAGTCGTTATCTTGTATAATTTTCTTGTGGATAATATTCTTTAGTGTAGATTTTGATTCCCTTGATTGTGCATCGTATTCATAAATTATTCTTTTGACACGCTCTAATGCATCCTGTCGAGCAAAGTTCCTATTGGGAAAAGGTCCTGCCGAGTAGAGTTCCAACCAAGGTAGAGTTCAAGTTGTGGCAGAATTATAAACAAGTAAAGTTTCAACCATGACAAAGTTCTAGCCGAGGTAGATTTCCTGCCAAGCAAAGTTCTTGTTGGGTAGCGTTCCAATCCGAGCAGAGCTGTAGTCGAGGTAGAGTTCCTAATTACGAGCAAAATTTCAATTGGGTAGAGTTCTAGTCGTGGTTGAGTTCCAACCAGGGCATAGTTCCATTTGGGCAAAGTTCCAATCAGGGCATAGTTCTTACTGAGCAAAGTTCCAGTTGGGGAAAAGTCCCTACCGGGAAGAGTTCCAATAGGAGAATATTTCCTTACTAGCAAAGTTCTTGTTGGGTAAAGTTCCAACTAAGGAAGAGTTCCAGTCAGGGTAGAGTTCTAGTTGAGGCAGAGTTCTTGCCGATCAAAGTTCATGTCGGGCAGAGTTCCTATTGGGTAGAGTTCCAACTGAGCCAGAGTTCTAGTAGGGGAAGAGTTCCTACCAATAAAATCTCTTGTCAGGCAGAGTTCCAATCGAGGCAGAGTTCCAGTCAGGGTAGAGTTCTAGTCGAGGCAGAGTTCAAGTCAAGGTAGAGTTCTAGTTGAGGCAGAGTTCCTTCCAAGCAAAGTTTCTGTCGAGAAAAGTTCCTGCCAAGCAGAGTTCCAACCAAGGAAGGGTTCCAATCAAGGTAGATTTCCTGCTGAGTAAAGTTCCTATTAGGTAAAGGTCCTACCGGGTAGAGTTCCAAATGAGTCAGAGTCCAAGTTGTCGCAGAATTACATATAAGCAACCACTGTGGAAGAGTTTCAGTCAGACAGAGTTCCTAACAAGTAAAGTTTCAACCGAGTAGAGTTCCAGTTGGGTAAGAGATGTAGTTGGGGTAGATTTCTTACCCAACAAAGTTCATGTCAGGTAGAGTATTAGTTGGGTAGTGTTCCAACTAGGGCAAAGTTCGAATCGGGGCAGGGTTCCAGTCGGGGCATAGTTCCTAACGACTAAAGTTCCTATTAGGAAAAGGTCCTGCCTAGTAGAGTTCCAACTAGGGAAAAATTCTAGTCGGGGCAGGATTCCATTTAGGGCAAATTTCTTGTTGGGAAAAGTTTCTACTGGACGGAGTTCCAACCAAGGCAGAGTCCAAGTCGTCCCTGAATTCCAGAAAAGAAACCATAGAAGGGTTTCAGTCGGGCAAATTTCCTAACAAGTAAAGTTTCAACCAAGCCGAGTTTCAACTGCGGAGGAGTTCTAGTCAGGGCAAAGTTCCAGCCGAGCCTATGTGGTGGTTCAATGTCCCACAAATGGGATCTGTGCCCCCGAAAAAATAATTGAGCATAATATTATTAGTGGAATTCCATATGAAGTTGTTAAGTACCCACATGGATAACAACTACATAAAAATTACAAGGAAATATAATAACCACTATGGTTGAAAGATGATGGTCATTGTAGTTGGAACATCATCCCTAATACATAAGACATTTTCATCATTCAAATACATCAAAGAAGAGAACATACATTAACTTGTAACCACCTTTGTCTTCCAAACCTCAAAATGACTGTTATATCTTCCTCACAAGCCAAAGATTCCCTATCCAGAGCTTATGTGGTGTCTTTGGCCACATGCATTGCATGTGATCCCCAGAGGTAAATTAGGACCTAATACCCTAGATTTTCCCTATACCGTGGATTCTACCATTAGAATTATACCTAGTGCACAAAACCTTAAAATAACCTCTTTAATGAACTTATAGACCAAATATTTCCCCACTCAAAGGCATGTGTGGTTACTATGGATTGTGACCCCAATTTTCCCTCATCCCTAAAAACCATCCCTAGAACACTAGACCTTGAGGTGTCTACCATGTCAAACTTGTAGGCCAAATATTTTATATTAGGTTATGTGATGGCTAAAGGAACAACACATGGCCCATGATAATCCCCAAACATTAATGCCATGGATTAAGACCTTGTATTTTTCCCATGGACCATGGTGTGGGCATTGATAAGTAGCTCTAGTGTGATATAACCCAAAATAGCAAGCATGTCTCACTCATAGGCTAAATATCCCTATGTATTTCCTATGTGATTGTCTGAGGAACAAGACATGCCCCATGACTCCATAGGTAATTGCATGGTTTTAGACCATATATTTCAACCTTAGATAACAAAATATATCCAAATAACAATCTATGTTGTTCTATATCTTGACACGACAACCATATCCCACTTGTAGGACATTGGTTCCCTATGTAGGGAATGTATGATAAATTGGGGTTATGTGCATTGACCATAGGGTATCGTGCATGGACCTAACTCATGCATATAAGTGGAACACATTATTACACACATACTTAAGAAACACAACTAACCTATACACATAAGTGAAATGGGTAAGTGGTTATAAGTTGTGTGATAAAGTTCCAGTCGGGGCAGAGTTCCTGACGACTAAAGTTTCTGTCAGGCAAAAGTCTTATTGGTTGGAGTTCCAATTGAGGCAGAGTCCAATTCGTCACAAAATTCCAAACAAGCAACAGCGAAAGAGTTTTGGTTGGGGCAGAGATCCTAATTAGCAAAGTTCCAACCGAGCAGAGTTCCGACCGGGGGGGAGATCCATTCGGGGCAGAGTTCCTGCCTAGCAAAGTTCCAGTCAGGGAAAAGTACTTATTGAGAAAAGTTCCAACTATGGAAGGGTTCTAGTCAGGGTAGAGTTATATTCGGGGCAGAGTTCCTACCCAACAAAGTTCATGTTGGGTAGAGTTCCTTCCAGGGATAGTTCCAACTAGGCTAGAGTTCCAGTCGTGGTAGGGTTCGAGTCGAGGCAAAGTTCCTGTCGAGAAAAGGTCCTACCGAGAAAGTTCAAGTCGAGGCAGAGTTCTTGTTGGGCAAAGTTCCTTGTTGAAAAGTTAACTCTAAAGGCCCTCTTTATAGTTTCGGTGTGGTGTGATAAATAGGACTTAGAATTTGTCTTTTGTGTATTTATGTATAAAGTATGTTATATATTAATAAATGGTGTTTTGTACTTTATAGTATGGTTCTCACTTAAAGATTATTTAATAATTAAAGTGAATTAATTATTAAATGTGGGTGCATCTAGTGTGAGCCCTTGATTTTGTAAATGTATCTAAACCATAGATTAGGTGGTTAGATAAGTTAGTTACAAAATTTAATGTATAAAACAAAGAAGAAAAGACAAGTTAGACACACCATCAACGAAGAGAGAGAGAGAGAAGATTGAGAAAGAAAGAGAGAAGAAATACCCTAGAAGTGGCATAAATCCCAATGCAAGGAGCAGCCTGAATAATCCATACAACAACATTTATTGCAGTCCAAGCAGTCTGTACATGCAACTGTGGGCATGAATCCAAGGCTAAAAATACAACAGCAAGCTAACAGGCTATACAACATTTATTGTAGGATGTGGCACGAATCTCGATGCAACATTAATTGCAGACAGTATAGTCCGTACATCACACATGTGGCAAAAAGTACACTCCGTACATGCACGTGTGGAGGCCATAGAACAATTAATTGCACATAAATCGAGGTATTTTTGTTGTTGGTTTAGATTGGGTGCTTTTGTCAGTGAGGGTTGAAGCAATAATTTCATTTGTTGTTGGAAATATTTCTGAGCATTCTTCTTTAATGATAATTTTCTCTTTCTAGGGTTTTCCCCAGGAGTTGGGGTTTTTCCCGATCTGTTGACCAAAACATCTGTGTATTCATGTGTGAATGTTTGCTTTAGTATTGAGAAGATCTTGAATATGGTGGTTTGTATTTCAAATTTAAGAAGTAAATTTTTAATCATAAACCCTAGTTATTCAAGTGTTTGACAAAATGTGTGAATGATAAGCTTCATATTAAAGTCATTGAATTTCTTAATGGGATTAGAGCAGAGGTCTGAAGTAGAATTTGAAGTTGTGAATCACAGCCATAAGTTGTGTTGTCTTTTAAGTTAAAATATTTGTTGCGAGTTATTTTCCAAATGATGAGCATTATATATGAAGATAGGTTGGATGGCATATCCAACTATCTTCCTTGGAAAGTTATAATAACTATTGTGCTTGAAGAATGGAAGGTATGGTACTTTGCTAACACCAAGATGACTAAGCCTACAAACATGGACGAATTAGAAGAGTTTGAAGCCCTAGAAGCCAGAGTCTAGAGAGTGATCTTAGTTGGGGTAAAGGATCATATCATTCCACATTTGGTAGAGGAGAAGACTGCTAATGACATGTGGGATGTCCTGAAATAGTTGTTTGAATCTAAGAACGAAAATCACAAAATGGCGCTTTAGGACAAGTTGCACAGTGTCAAGATGAACAAAGACGAAAGTGTGACCTCTTACCTAAATCGAGTGGCGCAAGTCAAAGGTGAGTTAGCATCTATAGGAGGAACTGTCTGAGATTCAGAATTGGCGAGGATATTCCTGAAGGGTTTCACCAAGAAATGGGATGTTTTTGTTAAGTGCATTGTTGGTAGGGAGAAGCTTACGGACTGGTCCAGACTATGGGATGATTTTACTCAAGAATAAATTTGAGAGGGATAGCTGGGTAGTCTAGTCAATGAAGAGGTGAAGAATATTTTTGCACTTGCAACAGAAGTTAACAACAAGAAGAAAGACATCAGTCAGATCATATGCTACCTTTGTGGGTAAATGGGACATTATTCCTCGAAGTGTCCCGAGAAGAAGAATGTGAAAGAGAAGACTAAAAGAGATACGACAACGACTGCAGCACTAGAAAACTATGTAGTGAGGTTTGAGTAAGAGTTTTCTCTTGTCTTAATTGATTCCAGTGTAGGGAGTTTAGTTTTTTAGAATGCCTGGGTTGTTGACAATGGTGTAACCATACACATGACTGGGGTCTATGATTTCTTTCAGATTATCACAATGTTAGGGCCAAGACATTTCATCCAGACAAATATTTATATTCCTCAGATAGCGATATGAGGGTTTGGAATAATCAGGTTCCAACTAGACCTTGGTGAGTTCCTAGAAATGCACAAAGTCTTGTTTGTGGTTGGTACAAGAGTCAACAAACTCTCAGTATCATCTTTTGAGGATGAAGGTTATGGAATGATGGTGAGGTATAGGCATGTCTTCTTGTATCAAAGATATGAGCCAATTGGGACCACTATTATATGAGGATATTGCAGGGACATACTCTATGTCTTGAGAGGGCATATAGTACGACCAGGAGCAGGAGCAAGAGGATGTCTATCAGAGTCAGAGAATGAGGATGGTGTTGCATCTGATAGATATGGTTATGAAGAGGAGAGTGACTCTCTCCAGAGCACTGGCAGGAGACTCAACTAGTCAAGTTATGGTGCATATGAGCAGGTGGATGAGGCTCAGTTTGAGTCTCAGGCTTTAGAGTTCCAGTACGGAGTAGAGCATCTACATCCGAGATTGATTCTAGAGAAGGATGGATCTGTTGCAGGAGTCAAAGATGGAGATAGTACTGTGGACCTTCCTCGTTAAGAGCGAGTGTTGAAAAGTTAACTCTGAAGGTCCTCTTTATAGCTTGTGTGGTGTGATAAAGAGGACTTAGAATTTGTCATTTGTGTATTTATGTATAAAGTATGTTATATATAAATGAAATGGTGTTTTGTACTTTATAGTATGGGTCTCACTTAAAAAAATTATTTAATAATTAAAGTGAGTTAATTTTTAAATGTGGGTGCATTACGTGTGAGCCCTTAATTTTGTAAATGAATCTCAACCATAGATTAGGTGGTTAGCTAAGTTAGTTACAAAATTTAATGTATAAAACAAAGAAAAAAGGACAAGTTAGACACACCATCAACGAAGAGAGAGAGAGAGAAGATTGAGAAAGAAAGAGATGAGAAATACCCTAGAAGTGACACAAATCCCAATGCAAGGAGCAACCTGAATAATTTGTACAACAACATTTATTGTAGTTTGAGCAGTCCATACAGACACGAATCCCAAGGCAAAAAGTATAACAACAAACTGATAGGTCGTACAACATTTATTGCAAGTTGTGGCATGATTCACGAGGCAACATTAATTGCAGAGAATACAGTTCGTACAACACATGTGTGGCAGAAAATACAGTCTGTGCAGGCACGTGTAGAGGCTGTACATTAATTAATTGCACATAAATCGAGGTATTTTTACTCCTGGTTTAGTTTGGGTATTTTTTCTAGTGAGGGTTGAAGGAATAATTTCATCTATTGTTGGAAATATTTATGAGCATTCTTCTTTAATGATAATTTTCTCTTTCTAGGGTTTTCCCCAGGAGTTGGGGTTTTTCCCGGTCTGTTGACCAAAACATATGTGTATTCATGTGTGAATGTTTGCTTAAGTATTGAGAAGATCTTGAATATGGTGGTTGGTATTTCAAATTTAAGAAGTATTTTTTAATCATAAAACCTAGTCATTAAAGTGTTTGACAAAATGTGTGAATGATAAGTTTCATATTAATGTCATTGAATTTCTTCATCCCTACCGAGCAAAGTTCCAGTTGGGGCAAAGTTCTGGTCGAGAAGAGCTCCAGTTGAGGCAAAATTCCTATTGGTTAAAGTTCTTGTCGAGCAGAGTTCCAACAGGCGCAGAGTTCCAACTGGGGCAGAGATCTAGTCAAGATAGAGTTCTTGTCGAGCAAAGTTTCTGCCAGGCAAAGAGCCAACCAGGGCAGAGTTCTAGTCAAGGTTGAATTCCTCATCAGCGAAGTTTTAACCACAAAAGTGTTCTAGTCGGGGTTGAGTTCTTGACAAGCAAAGATCCAACCGAGCAACTAGGAAAAAATTCCAATCGAGGTAGAGTTCCAGTTAGGGGAGAGTTCTAGTCAAGGAAGAGTTCCAACCATGGCAGAGTTGCAGTCAAGGGAGATTTTCAACTGGGGAAAAGATCCAGCCGGGGCAAAGTTCCTGTCGGTCGACGACACTGCCATGTAGAGTTCCAGTCATGGTAGAGTTCCCGCCGAGCCAAGTTCCTCGATTGGTAAACAAATGCTAGAATTTGGATCAGCATAGATCCAAATTATAGGCTCTATCAAGTGTCGAGAGGGATCAAATCTCTAGAGGTGCAAACCTCTTCTTTTGGTGTGTCCTATATATAGCCATTGATTTGATTCAAACCAAAAGACACAACTTTTTATATAAGGTGGGCATATAATATTTTTATTATTAATATTTAATATTATTTATGGCCTACATATAATATGTTTTATTATTTTTTATTTTGTTAGGAATGAACATTACAACATCTCCCCCATACATGGTTTTAAAACCATGTGCAAGGCCCTCCTAAAACCATGGGTTGTTTAGGAGGCCTTGCACATGGTCTTAAAACCATTTGTAAGGCCTTCCTAAACGGTGTACAATAAAACCATGGGTTGTTTAGGAGGCCTTGTACATGGTTTTAAAACCATTTGCAAGACCCCCCTAAACCCTGTACAATAAAACCATGGGTTGTTTAGGAGGCCCAAGGCCAACATTTTTTTTGCGGATAATTCAATTTTTTATTTTTTATTATTTTGTTAAGTAGGAACATTTCAACATCTCCCCCATATTGTGTTGTTTTTCTTACCGACAATTTTTTTTGTAGATAATTAAATTTTTAATTTTTTATTGTTTTGTTAGGTAGGAACATTACAACATTTTTTTTCCTTGGAAAAAAAACGTAATTTTATATCATCAATTGAGAACAAAATTACATTTAGTAGATACACATTGCTGCGTATTTTAGTAAGAAATATGAGCAAAGAAAATAAAAGTAGATCCTACAAGATCCACTAGAAATCTCCCCATATAGAAATAACATAGTATTCAACATTATACATGCTTGATGTCATGTTCAAAAAGAAAACAAGAAATAGTGCTGTTCCTTCCCGTAGATATTGGTAGTAATATGCCAACTGTCATAACAGTCAAAATAAAAACATGAACAAAAAATCTGTGACTGTCTCACAAACTATACCAAAAACTGTCCCAAAAAATAAGTGTCTCATATGTCAACATCTCGACAAGGGCATAGTGCAAAGAAAGTAACTTGCAAAATTTATAAAATGTAAAGAGGAGTTGCAGCCTCTATAAAAGGTCTGTAGGAACATTATGACATCTACCCCATATTAGGTTGTTTTTGTGGCTGACATTTATTTTGACGGATAATTAAAATTTTTATTTTTTATTATTTTGTTAGTAACAAACATAATATCTACAAACGTTACAAGATCTCCCTCGTATTGGGCTGTAGAGCGCCTCTCGACACAAAAAAAAGGAACCTGCTCATTGAATTGCAAAGCTACAATTCTCTATCTTGACCAGGGATTTGTAAACTAGCAATTGTGTTACTAAGTGAGCATTAGAAAATGCCCTTGATAGTCACCTTATAACCAAGCATTGTCAAAACTGCCCTTAGAATATTTTGTAATCTAGTGATTTCCCTATCCAAGTAGCTCGTGCTTTGAAACATGCAGTGCAAGTCTATGATCCTTCATGTAGCTACTTGTTTACTAGTCTTAAATGGAACATATTAAGGACCTAACTGAAGTTTTGTTGTCGATGCCTTCACTTGCACCAATGAATGATTTTTTTTAAGGTAAGCTCTTAAAAGAGATCGATTCCAATAGTTGACACTAATGCAATTTTCACCATGGTTGTGCACAACAATATTGAGATCCCATTCCAGTTTATGTCCACATGGGTGGAATTTCTAGTTCAAGATCAAGTCCTTTGGATTCTATGCCTTGAACTAGCTTAAGTGTTTCCTCTATAGCTTATACTGAAGCTAGTGGATCAATGAGATTTGGTACTCAAACTTCAAGGGATACCTTATGAGGTGATTTCGAGACTTGTTTTTAAGGATGACAAATCCAAGTTGTGTGCCATACAAATAAGAATTAAAAAAATAATTATGTGACATAAATTAAGAAGCATCAACACCTTCAATGAATTTGTATCATTTCTTTTAACTTAAACTTAGTATGAAGTGGGATTAGAACAATAGCTTGCAATCATAGCTCCTCACCATGGTCCAAAAATGAAGAAATACATAAGAAAATAAGTAGGAAATGTTGCTATGATGAAGGCCTCACAAAGCTCACCCGCTCACCCAATGTGAGAACCAAAGCTCAGATACTTGCAGCAATAACTATAAGATAAACAATTAGAGCCTTGTTAACTCGAAGTGTATGACCATGAAACACCATAGCTATATGGCCTCTTTTTCTCCCTGTGTTGAGTCCTACATACATCTACCCACAAGCCCGAGTCAATAGCTACTACAACCATAAAGCATCTGAAAGAAAATTGATCTCCCGGCTTCCGGCGGGTTGGGGGCGTTTTGGTTAGCGCTTATACTCCTTGCCTGAAACACCACGTCTGCCTAAGCAGCTGTTGTAATTTATAGCTATACGTCAAAATGCTATAATCACTTGGATAATTGGATTTTTTTAAAACCAAACTATGAAATATCGAACGCGTGGGACTGGGCTTAAATTCTTATCATCATTTCAAGTATGTACTCTGCATAAAAGTACTTGATGATGGCAATGGCGGTGTCTCTTACGTCTTTTTGCTTACCCAAGCATTCTTCATCTCCTACTCCAGTCGGGTTTCATAAATTTTATTCCAGGATTATTCCTGGGCGCCATAGATGTTTTTCTGGTTTGGAAAATGGTGGAAGAATTAATGGAAAAACTAACTGTGCTCCTGCATTAAACCGTCTCATGGTAACAGGATGCATTTCTAATGTGGCCCAGCTGGAACAATCTTCAGACATTTACAAGGGTGCCACAGGTGAAGGTATTCAGACGGAACGGAGTTCGAATTTCAGCAGTGAGAGGCTGGACAAGAATGGCCGATTCCGGAGTCCCCGAGCTGCGAGAGAACTTGCCCTGTGAGCTTTGAGGGTTAAGTTGTGGAGTTTGTTCAAAGTAATTTAAGCTAATCGTTGTCCATGTGCTGAATGTTGGAATGTTTTTGTGTGTCAGAGTGGTGTTGTACGAAGCCTGTGTGGAAGGCTCTGACCCGCTGAGACTGTTTGAAAGGCGATTGAATATGAGAAATGGTAATATGTTCATGAACTTATGTAACACAACATTTTTTCTTGGGCATGGGCAATGTTCTTGTTACCAATTGAAGCCTCTATCATAGTCAGCATTAGGAACGATTTAGGCCCAATTTATGATTGTCATGTATATTTAGTGTTTTGTGCTTGTTGTGTTTGTGTTCCATTACTCCACATAAATTGAACTCATTGCTTTCCGATGGTTTTAAGCACTACCATTAGAGGATACCCACATACTCTGGTTTTTGTATGACATGAGCTCGAAATTAAATTATGTGCATATGTAGTGCTCAGCCATTTTTTTTCCCTTTTTTAAGTGCTTCCTCTAAATTCCAGAAAAATTACAACTGGCCTGAATACATCAGGCACTGCACTTTTCCAATAGCAAGCCATTAATCACAAGCACTTTTGCTTAGATGAATTTTCCATGACAAGGGTAATCTCAATCTGCCATCATAACCACCCAGGGCTTGCACTTGGTCTTTGATTCTTGGGAGAATAAACCTTGGTGGGTGGTCTGATATCCTAGTGTGCCGCTGCCACCATTCCATTGGGTAGTGCTAGAAGGGTTTTCAGAAACTTCCGTTGATTTTAAATATTCTACATTGTTTATTTAAATTTATTTTCTTCTATCATGAATGGGAGTGCGAGGACTGAGGCCCCAAAATTTTGCAGATTTCAATGGTCTATTAAAGTACCTTCTATAGAAACTTAGGGCGTTTTCACATAGACCGATATGAAACTACTCTAATGTTGCTACAGAAAATTAAACTAGAAAGGGCCAGTTGGGATGTGGTCTAAAGGCTAGTTGGAACGCTCTCTAGTGGAGATGTCCGAGGTTAAAAATCTTGCTGGCTCACTTCCCGTGCAAACAAGGTCTTCTATGTGCGTGAGGTGGTGTAAGGCTTGAGTGACTTTGACAGAATATAATGCACTCAGTTGCAGTTTTTAGCCAAAAGTAGTTTAATTGTAAAACAGATTTTGAACACTTTTCAATGAAAAACTGGGTTTAACTGCCAAAAGAAATGGTAAATAAGTTTCTTAAAGTACTCTGTGAGCTACTTGTTATCACAGAAATCTGCACCAGCAGACCTGCCTAATATTTATAGGCCATATAGTCCTGTCACTGCTAATGCATCTCCATTTGGGCTGGTGCTCTTCCAGTCTCAGGGTGGAGTCCCTAGGGTTTGTATGCTGTCATGAAACAAACTGATCTACATAAACTGCAATTTGATCAGCACACAAAAAACTCATTCTCGAGATGCCTGCAAGCAGTCAAGAGCAAGGGTAAATACTAAATTCTCATTAAAATCAAGATGGTTGAGATTATTTCTAAACCAACTACAGCAGTGAACGAAATGAACAAGCATAAAAGAATATGTGCCTTAAGTGATTTGGAAATTAAAGTAAGTGCCTAATCCAACCAAATCATTGCAATACTATCAAACTAACATCCAACGAAGAAGTAATAGGAACCAGAGAGAAGGCATAATTGAACCAAATCAATGTATTAATCAAGAGACATGGATTACATCATAGTGATAACGCACGGAAGGCTGCTAGAGATCCAGTAACATGTGATGATGGAGACAGATTGCTGGAATTGTTGGCTGAATGGATGATCAGAGTTCCACTTCTGCAATCTGTTCACAAAATATTATCTAGATTCTAACCTCTGCAAAGTCTCTCATCTCTGTATATATAGAAACCCAAACTGTCTGGAAGAAGGAGAGAAAGCATGCTAAAATTGACAAAGTCTGCATGGCTGCCAACTGTGTTGACCTGCTTTTTTGGATGAGCATTTGTGGAAAAAGCACTGTTTGGATGAGCTTTAGTGGCTGTAACTAGCAAGGAATATCACACATCTCTATTAAGAGGAATCCAAAGGCACCTGTAGCATGCAAACTATGATAGGATTGCTGTTTCTAATCTTAACAGTTTCAAACTGCTGGAGAATGTCTTCAGATCACATTTATTCATAATGCTTCAACTGCTGTTTGCCAATTCTAGCATTAATATCTGCAAAGTATAGCCTCTTCCAGTGCTGATCTTGTACAGACAACTGCTATTATTTCATTGGCAGGGCACTAAACAGCTAGAAATAAGTCACCTTTCTTTCAACCGATATGCTGTTTATTCATTTCATATGAGAAAAATTGCTAAAAGTATCTCCATCCAGCACTTATCCCTATGTGGAATATACTATCTAGGAATCTGTTCCTGTAGCTTGCAATTGGTGAGATAATTCTGTTGATAAAGCTTGCTAGAACCAAATCACCTCAATGCTGACTTTGCTGTTGACTAACTGCTTTAGCCAGAAATATTATGCTTGATATGCTGCTGGTTTTACTTATGGACTCGTTGGCCTCTGCCATGCAAGTGGTTTATCTGCCAACATACAATCTCAAATCTTCATCTCACGAATTCTCCTCAAAGGTATTTTTCTGATAACATCTCATATGCTAATATTGGATAAGGAGGAAATTTTGACATGCCAAAGTATGAGATCGAACTTATGCTCTTACTTGGCAAAATCAGCATTTTTGCCAATCAAGCTCAAAAGTAGCAAAAGCACTTGGCATGACCAATTTAGAAAACATTGAAAGGATTAGATACAGCAATGATTAGGCTTTAGGGCTTGATGGAATTATCAAGATTGTGAACTACAACAAAAGCAATTGAACTAGATTTCTGCCTGACAGAAATAGCATCGGTAATTTGACTCAGCTTTGGATAGCAACATCACTTAAGGCTTTTTGCTTGGATAGAAGTAACAATAAGAATTAGGGTTTTGGACTTGCTTATGTTAGCAAACTATTTTAGGCTTTTGTCTAGACCAAATTGGCAAGTTGAATTAGGGTTTATGAAAAGTCAAACTAAGCAAGAATTACCACTAAACACAGCAATTCGAATTTGGGTTTAAGCAACTCAATTTTAGGGTTTTAGCCTTAGTCCATTTAAGAACCTCATAGCAATAGAAAACCTCCAACATGCTGCCATGTGCGACATTGAGAGAACAATCCACTTGTTTAGGACTGCTCTTGACTCATCATCCTTCACCCATACTTGGAACTGTGACATCACAACATGTACCTGCCACAAATAGAAATCGCTAAATATAGACATGCCTCCAAAATAGTCTAATTTAAAAAACGAGAAAAAGAAGGAAAGACTAAAAATGAAGGAAACATCTATGAGACTGCTGCCAAATATGGCAAGTCTAAAGTTAGACATTGCTAAAAATAGCAATGTCTTGTATATGGAAGAAAGCAATCTCATTAGACTGGCTTTTCTACAAGGAACCCAAATATGTGCTTAGAAACGACATGCAAGCCTTGAAAAGCACACTGCTAAAAATAGCAGTTGTCGTGAAACTGTTTGCATGTCGCCCAAAATAGGCTCATTGGCATTCATGAGCTTGTGAAGACTTAAAATATGAAAACTTCTCTGACACGTGTGCCTTGGGCTCTTGGAAAAAAACAAACTGTCAAAAATAGCAGTTTCTCAGAATCTGGTGAAACTGACTTTAAAATTGGCTCTGATCAGTGTGAATGTCTAGATGCACCTATAATGGAACTAGCTGGACCAAATATCACTAGATCTTATAACCCTCCAGTTGCATTGGTAAATCTGGGGGTTAACACTACTTGAGAGACAATTGAAATAGGCATGATTTTGGTCAAACTCACTTGGCTTTGATCTAATCAGTCAACATTCAATGGAGGTTTGAAGCATTGTAAGATGGGGACCCATCCCCACCCCTAAAAGGGTGCCTGGTGCATCCCGTGTGTTTCTCCTTGTGCACTTGGAGACTGTAAGGGGGCATCCTCATTTAGCAGGGGATGTCCTTGATGTTGGAGAACCAAAGATTTGCAAAAGTGAAGAACATTGACTTCCAAGAAGAGGTGCTATCGATAGACATTGATGATAACATTGAAGCACAAACGAGCATATCTCAACAAATGGAAAGAATAATCAACACATCAAGACTCAATGAGAGACCAAACCATAGGATCATCTAGATATAACCCAAAGCATAACTAACTTTCATAAGATAAGGAAGACATAGTCAACTTTGATCACTGTAAAGCATGCTCAAATCTTCAACTTTTCTACCTTAACCTGTAGACCAATTGACCCACCTTTAGTTAGTTCGACCGACTAGTGGACTACTCAGTCGACCTTTGACCATTGATAAAATTGCATTGATTGCCTCCAAAGGATCCAAAGATGGGATGAACCTGCTGTTTCAATACCACCAATCAACACAACTCTTTGGAAATTTAGGAGGTGGAATTGTCTTTATACAACCCCCCTGTAATTGTGGCTTCCTGAAGCCCAAGCATAGCCTGAAGTTTCTCATACTTATCTTTTGTAAATGTTTTTTTTCTTTCAATTACAATATATCTGATGCTCCCGAAGGCATCATGTCAGGATAGTCATGGGTTTTGAACCAGGATGGGGACAGCCACAACCAACCCCCCCAACCATCTTGTTGATGTATTTGTAATTTCAGAAGATATTCTGATGTATATTATCATTGTATGTTGTTGTACCCCCATCGGATATGTGTTTTCTTCCCTTCGGGATGTCATTATTGTGTATGGACCTTGAGGTACAACCTCCGTTGTAAGTTGGGGCAATAGTTCTGAGTGTAACATCATGTAATGTATTTTTGGAGTCTCTCTAGGAGAAGTCGGCCCTGTTAGGGTAAGAGGTCGGCCCCAGTTATGTATTAGGTCAGTCACTTAAAACGTATAAATAGGGAGGTGCCCTCCCTCATTTATACACACTTGCACTCACTCAAGTTCGCATGAGTAGAGAGAGAAAGGCAAGGAGGAGAGATAGATCGCTGCATAAGACTTCTTATCACTAGGTTTGTTCATCTTATGATACAGTCTTTGTGACTGGACTATTTTGAGGAAGTTCACGGGGTTTTCTCCTTTTTGGTTTCCTCGGTGAAAATCTTTGTGTCTTGTGTATCTGTTCTATCTTATGCATTTTGTTGTACTTGTTATTCTTTCAGATAAAGATCCTAATCAAGTAAATTAGATTAGAAACACTTACACACCCGACCTACAAGAATCAACAATCTGATCACATGTCCTGCAATAAACAAGAGACAACTTTCACCTGTATCAAGTATCTCAAATAATGGACAAGAACCTTGACATGTTTCATTTGACTGTGAACAACATGGTTTTGAGTGACTTATATTGCGCTTTGATTGTTACAATACACTACACCACAATCAATTCCTTAAAAGGAAATTTGAGCTCACCCATTAGGTTGTGAATCCATACTGCCTTTGTGCCAACGTTAACTGCACCTCCATATTCAACTTTTGTGGTCGGTAAGGGAAAAAACTTCCACTACTTATAAGATTGCACTATGGGTTCAGATCCAAGATGAAACACATAGCCTAAAGTAGACTTTTTGTCATCTCCATATCCGATTTAGTATAATGGACCAACTGGTTCACACTCTTACGATGATACTTTATACCAAGCTGATATGTACCCTTGATATAGCGAACAATTCTTTTTCTGTCCTTCAAGTAGCTCTCTTTAGGATCCTGCATGAACATGGAGACCACACTAACAACAAAGGTTATATCAAGGCGGGCCTGAGTGAATAAATGAGGCACAAGCTGTGTGCAGAGAGTAGCATTGGCTTTTGGAGAATCACACTCCTTCGTCATCATCACTCTCAACTGGGATGGTGTAGCACAAGGTTTACAATCTTCCATCTTGTACCTCTATAATAGGTTTAGCATATATTTAGGTCGAGAGGGAAAGATACCATCATCCATTTGCAAAACTTGGATGCCCAAAAAGAAATGCTAGGGATTGAGGTCATCCATTTCAAATGTATCTATTAGCTGTGTTACCTTCTAAACATGCACTTGTAAGATAATTAAAGTCCAAAAGAAAAGTAGCAAGCTTAAGGTAACTTAGAGGTTCCCCACATTGTCACCTAAGTGGTCACCTCTTTCACTATAGACTGGCTCTCCTCCGACACAAGGGGGGTTTCCCTAAATAAGATTGCCAAATCAGATTCAGCGAGACACAAATCTGTGAGACACAAATCAGATTCAGCAACATAACATTTATGATATGCAATAAGTATTTGGCAGTGGATTCAAGTAGAATAGTGCTTTATCCTAGGGAAATGGAGTGAAAATTCTTTAAGGACTTGGATAATTCAACACTAGACAATATTCAACCATTGGAGATGCAAAAACAGCAACCCTTATTAGTTATGGCAGCGCTGCAAATCCAATTTCCAGCCAACATACTAAGCCCTTAAAGATGCAATAGTACTCCAGTTATAATCTTGTTTCATCACATAGGTTAGATTCTGAAATATGAAGTAAAAGACATCCTTCTACTAAGAAAAACACCCCAAGTACATAACATAATCAGATATGAAATTATGGGTCCTTGAGAGGACACTAATGTCACTTTTCAGACCTCTTCTGCTGAAAATAAACTCTAAAACAGCAGCAGAATTTCGATCAAAGAAGAGAGGAACACAAGACACAACAATGGCCTTGTTATGCCATATTTTTGAACTTATTTTTGCTTCAGCACGATAATGTATGTCAGACTATTGTGTCCCATTTCTGCTTTTTGTTGGGCTTTCTATATGGTTCCAATGATGTGATAATGTGATGAAAATGTGTAACTGAAACAAACTTCGTTGGGGCTATGGATGCTTGCTGGTAGCGGAGCTAAGGTCGTGTCATCACTGATATCCGAAAGGCATAAAACCAGGGTCGGTATCCTTCAATCTGTTAGTTTTGCAAAAAGAAAAAAGTGAAAAAATTCAAAAGAAAAAGAAAGAAAGGGAAATGTTACTGCTGGTATCCAAGGGAAAGGTATCTCATAACACACTTATTCTGAGAACCACTAAACGATAAACCCTAGAGCGGGTTATGTTACAAAACACATGATCCCAATAACACACAAAACAATATTATTATGAGATGGTACAATACAACATCAAAATGAGGATCCTCACTCTTATAAAGAGTCTGAGCGACCAAAACCCTAACCCTAATACGTAAACTCTAATACGCCTAAAACCTTAACTCTTAACCTAAGTCATTTAAGTGACTTTATTACATTAATGTAGCCTTATATCTTAACACCCCCACATAAGGTGTACAGTGCTGAAATCAAATGCATATACTGAAAAAGACAAACTGAAAACAAAACAAAGGTAGACACTTTTCAGAAGCTTCTTCAATGAAGACAGTTCCTAAACAAGGTTGAGCTCCTTCAAGCTGTCTCATAACCCTTAGAAAGGTGTAGCTCGCGAGTTGAATTATCGATTTCTTGTATTCCACTACTGGACAACAATCCACATGCATGTTGCGTAACCTCACTAGTTGACTGCAATCCACATTTTTGTCTCAACCAATGAAGGGTTATTCCCTAGATCCACAACTCCTGAATTTGTTAGAATTTGATAATTGTAAACCAAGATCATCAAAAGAAAGACAAAGCATATAAACAAAACAATGTGTGGAGCTTGTTTAACCACAATGATGCACAATCATCTCCCAACCATAGATGAAAGCATTGTTTGTCTCCCTTGAGCTTAGACCTTCCAATAGAGATCGATGTACATTCAGATAATAGTAGCACAAACCTCAAAAACAAGAGAGGAACTTCTCCAAAGTGGAGAATCCCAGTAAACAGTCTTTCTCTAGCAGTAGCGAATTTCTTCTCTCTCCTTGAGCAAACTTGCTTGAAGGCTTGATGTCAAAATGAGGCGAGGCACCTTTTATTTATACACTAAGACCCTGGAAATCTGATTTTTCATTGGGGCCGACTTGTCTAATTTATTTGGGTCTACTTGTGCAAAATAATAATAAAAATACCTTTTATTATTATTATTTTTGGGCCAACTTAAGCGAGGATGCCTCACATGGCTATTACAACAACACTCCCTCTTAGTTAGGGAGGCATCATCAATATTATCATACTAGAACACATTTGGACATTATCTCAATCATCTCTATATCATAAAGAAGGTCTTTTGAAACAATCTCAGTCCGTTGTGAAGTCATACGTGCATCAGCTCAACCCAGTTCGTCGGGGAAGCATGCACCAAGTCAACATACTTCAACTCAACCCAGTTTATTGGGGAACATGCATGTAACTAATGTGCATCTGCACAACCCACAAAGCTCACTAGAACAATCACTGCTAGTGAGTCTATGCCACATCATGGGCTACAACCTCATAGCATCCATAAGGACTACAATTAGATGAGGGCTCACAGGGGCCATAGCCTTATGCGAGACTTTTATTTGTATCGAACATACGTAGAAAATCCACAATTGTCTTAGTAAATGCCAAGAGGTACTCCAGAGTCCACCTTATCCCACCTTTCATCATCAACAACCAACCTCTTCACTACTTGTGCTCTTTTGGTCTGGGATTGCCTCCATTGATTCCAAAGAGAATTGCATACTATTGATTGTGAGGCTTATTTTTCTTGCATAAGCCTCGTCAAGACTATGATGTGAGAGGCAAAACAAGTCTCTACAACTTGCAAGTGCCAAGATTTCAATAAATTAAAATTTAGAGTCCTAGGATCCTAACATTTATGAAACAAACTTTACAAGTTTAACTTCAAACTTTACAAGTTTAACTTTAAACTTTAATTTTTTTGTACCTTAAGAAGCTCCAACTTTGCAAATTCCTTGTAAATGCCTTGGGAAATGTGGTGGTTTGTGATGAAGGCTTGTATTTCCTTTGCCTCTTCAAAAATAGCTCGCATCGACTCAATTTGAGTCCCCATCTTGCTCACCATCAGGTTCAATGAATGAGCAACACAAGGGGTCCAAAAGACGTGTTGATATTTGCCTTCAACAATTATGCCCGTTGCTCTGCACACCGTTGCATTGTTTGTTATGACCTGGACACCATTTTCTGCCCCCACAAATTTAATTGCTTCAATCAAGATGTCAACAATGAATTGAGCATCTTTTTGCTGCCCCTCACAATCCGCTGCCTTAAAAAATATTGCCCATTTAGGGATTTGAGCAATCACATTGATCAAAGGCCTATTCCTTTGATCTTTCCATCCATCAGAAATGATGGACACCCCTGATATGCGCCATGAATTACGAATGGGGTTCAGTGCACCCTCCAAACGTAACTTCTCACCTGTCAATAGTGTGTGGGGATCTTTTCATAACCAACACCAACATATCCTGTTGGGGCTTTATTAACTTCTTCAATCATATTTTCCTAGTAAGGAGATCGCACAAGGTTAAAATGAAGGCCATTTGCATAAATGCATCGGTCTATAGCTTCATCCGTTGTGCCTCGAGCATCATTATTAAAACTCTTTTCAAGCAGTCCGACATTGGATCATTTTGAGTTTGAACTTGAAGGACTACCAAATTCATGAGAGGGAAATGGAGTCCTTGATGAATATGCTCCCATTCTTGTTGGTTGTTTGAACTGAAAGGCAGCGTTTGACTCATTTGCTTTAGCATCTTGCTTCATCTTGTTCTTTCTTATATTTTGCTATTTTTTCTTTGCTCAATCCCTTTCCATTTTTTCCATCTTGATAGGTGGACCGGTGCATACTTGAATACCGGTGTTCTTTATCCCAATCAAATAGGCTTTCACTTGGGTGTAGGAATCGGGATGCCTTGAATTCCTTTTGACATTCATTGCAAATCCATATTAATGACCCCCCTCCTTGGATCTTCCCCACAACAGTGACATATTTCCAAAGATGAGACTTTGGATCAATTTTCTTTATAGGGGCAGATTCAGTTTCCTGCTCCCACGGATGCCGATTCCATGATGCAGATGAATAGTAGGTTGTAGCTATATGTTGCTATACCCTGTAGGACCAAGAAATATACAAAGTGAACATCAAGGGAAGACTCGCAAAAAAATAAAAATCAGGGGTAGACTAGTATAAAAAATTAAAAATCAATATTCTCCACAGATCAAGGGTAAACTGTTGTAAATTTATAAAAACTTGTAGACTGATATAAAAAATTACTCTGTCATAATATGCATAAAAAATCAAGGGCAGCTTGTTTAAAAATTTCTGTCATAATTTGCATTAAAAATTAAAAATCAAATGCAAATCATTTTCATATTTCATGTATGTTAAGTCACTTATCTACAAGGTCCAAATCAAACACCTCCAACAATTGCACTTGATATTCCATCGGATGGAAACACAGGGAATTCAAATAAGTTGTGAACGTTTTCCTTAAAATAGTCAGTTTATCATACTATTTTTCATGACAACCTTATGTGTCATAAATATATGGTCATGTACTTAATTTATAGAAGATGACTGAAAATTCATTGTTCTCTGACCATATTACAAAGATGGTTAGGAATGTGTGAAAACATTCTAAGAGACAGTTTGAGTGGTAGTTTCATGGTTAGGAATGTATGAAAACTGCCATTTTGAGTGGCAGTTTCATTCAACAGATGTGAGTTTTATTGACCATAGGTAAGTTCTATTAACTTTAGATACATAAAAATTCAACAAATGGAAATTCAAGCTGGATGCTTAGATATTTTTATCTTGGGAATCAAAATTATTGTACTATCTTCTCTGAGGAGTCTTTAACTTGTAATTTATCTGGGCAGGCTAGGTTTACTATGTTAACATTGGTCAAGGAATTATCACAAATCAAATATAAAAGCTCAGATAGCTGCTTTTAAGAGTGTGCCTGAGAAGAGAGTATTGATATATCTAACCTTGCTTATGGTTCCAAGGTGGATGAACATGTGAGTTTGCAGAATATATTGAAAAAACAACTAGCATTTGGTTTTGGGAATCCAATGGTACGACATAATTTAAGACATTTTTCTAAAGAATCTACTGAAAATCTTAATAAAATTAAAACTAACCTCTGTTTAGCGCTTGGACTCTGTTACCACCTTAGTTGCACTCAGTTGGACTTTCAAGTGAGCCACCAAAGATGAACAAAAACTTGTTCAATTTTTGAGTTCAGAAGTCCATTCAGGCCTTCCTAGGCCTCTTTTTTTAATTTTTTTTACATTTTCATACCCCACGTGGAATTGTAATAAAATCACTGAGCATGATGAATTTATGTAAAAGGTTTGGCTTCCTAGGACTTAACCATCAATACATTATTCTAGGGTGTTTTTTTCCTTGTTAATTATATATCGTTTTTTAACGATTTATAATTTTCGAGTTTTTCACTCAAGCCTCCAAAGCTGGAATAATTGTCTTGGTGGTTAGGCCTTGGGAGGTTATTAAAACCTAAGTGTCAATGTATATTATCATGTTAGTCATTGTTTTTGAGTCATATGAAGTTTGAACATGTACTAAGCCCCCCATATGTTTTTTTAATTGTAAAATTTCTCTAAGGCATAAAAGTGTGGTTAGGAGGAAGAATTGGGCATGGGCGTTGTAACAAATATTAAATAAATATTAAGTAAATTAGTTAACTAGTATTTGAACGGGTGTGACCTTTCGTTGTACACAATCAAGCCTATAAAGGCGAGTACCAATTGTAATATTCACCATCTTCAATATATATCATAAATTATTATTTAAATATGGATTTCGTGTCCTGAAGCTGATTGCTTCATTTGGTATTAGAGCCAGCAAAAGTCCGTCGCTATCCATTATCTCTCCTAGCCGCCTTTCGCTGCAGTTCACGCTCCACCTCTGCCTGCATCCGCGCCTGTTGACCCTCTCCTGCTCCACTGTTCTCCTCCGCGCCGCTGCTACTCCTGTTCCCACCTGTCCTCCTTCATCATCCACCTCACGCCTCCTTCCTCCTTGCTGCTCTTTTGCACCTCCTCCTCGCTGCTCCCTCGCGCCTCCATCGGCCACCCCTCCATCCACTCTGTGCTGCATCTCCCGCTCCTTCATCCACCCCTCCATCCACCTCCATTCCCTCCTGCCTCCATCACCCACATCTGTTCGCCACCTCCTCCATTTCCCAACTACTCCACGCTCCTATCCTCCTTTTTAAAGTTAAATAATATATTAACTTTATTCACCACCACACTTTCAAAAAAAAATAAAAAATAATAAAGTTAAATAATATATAAATTATTAACTTTATAAATTACAAATAATAATAATAATTATATTATTATTATTACTATCACTTGATTTTAGTCAAGCACACCAAAAAAAAAGAAGTCCCCCACAAATATTACTCGTCCTCCTAAGCCAAAATTGGGTCTAATTATTCACCACCACACCTCAGAAGCATGACGACGGAGTTAAAGGCCCAAATCGAAAAATTGGAGAAGGATTTCAATGAGCGCATTAGTAAGAGTCAAGAAGATTTAAAGGAAGAAATAAAAAATTGCAATACAAAGCTGAAAAATGAAATCAGAGAGGAAGTCGTTTTAGTGTTAGATAGAAGGCTAGATGACAAATTAGACGGGATGAAGGAAAAACAAGACCAACTGAACGACAAGCTAAATACTCTCATGGGGATGATGGAAAAGAAAAAAGACAAAAGATCGCCACAAACAAAAAGCCGATTCAGATATGTCGTGTACTTCAGCCAGCAATTCAGGATCACCACCACGCAACAAGACAAGAAGGAATCAACGTTATGTAGGACCCCCCTAAAGCAAAAATAGAAATGTCAAAGTTTAGTGGAAATGACGAACAATGCGTTGTGTGGTTAAATAAAGCAGAAGAATACTTCGATATCTATAACATCACAATAGATGTAGAAAAGGTGAAGTATGCATCTATGCATCTTGAAAACCATGCCTATAACTGGTAAATGTGGTGGAAAGGTGACAACTTCGCATACACATGGAATTTGTTCAAAAATGATTTCCTCAAAAGGTTTCAAGGAATCAATGAAGACGAATTTTTCTCGAAGCTTACCAGGTTACAGCAAAAAGGAAGCGTTGAAGAATTCACACACCAATGGGAATCACTCGCTACCAGAGTATTTGGGTTAACAGACAAACAACGACTAGAAACTTACTTGGGAGGACTAAAACCTTACATACAAAAAGAGTTAAAAATGCATGACATACCGAATGTTGAGGCAGCAAGACGAAAAGCAAAAGCAGCTGAGGCCAAATTTGACAACTTCCAATCAAACAAAGGAAAGTCATATTCACAGAGAAACATCGAGACGACTCCAGAGGACAATACAAACAAATACATCTCTCCACCTAGAAGGGACGACAAGAAGAACCTCGAAATCAACGAATGAGGGAAGGAAAATGTCGACGATGTGGAGACAGATGGAATCCTAAACATAGGTGTCGCCCCGAGGACAGCTCAAAGAAATTATATACTTGTGAAGTAGAGGAGAATAGTGAATTAGAAGAAGAGTCAGAAGAGTCAGAAGATGAAGAGGAGGCAACCGCAAATATGCCATCCGGAAACGACGAGACCCCCAAAATCTCCCTAGCAGCCATGACAGGCATTAGTCTACCACAAACTCTCAAGTTAAAAGGGCATACAAAAAATGAAAATGTTACAGTGCTAGTAGACATCGGAAGCACTCACAACTTTCTTGATATAAGAGTTGCCAGAAAACTCAAGTTGTTTGTACATCCAGTTCCAGACATGAAAGTGATGGTCGCAGATGGAAAGAAAATCGAAAAAGTCAGAAAATGTCACAAAGTGAAACTTCAAATTGGAATCAGAACTATACACATTACCATTAGGTGGAGTGGATATCGTTCTGGGAGTCCAATGGTTACAAACATTGGGAACATACTCTGCTAATCACCAAAAACATTTCATCAAGTTTAAATGGCAAGGAAAAAATTATAAACTACATGGTTTCCAATCACCAGGCACACAAGTAGTTTCATCTCAACAGATGGAGAAGCTCATTCGAAAAGGAGCATCAGCATATGTGATCCAATGCCATCAAATGGAAGGACAAGAATGCAAACATAACAAGCTCAAAGAAGAAATCCAAAAATTACTCCAGAGATATAAACAAATATTTGAAGACTTACTGATGCAGCTACCACCTGAAAGAAGTATAGAACACATAGTCGAGGTTAAATCAAGGTCAAACCCTATCAAGGTTAAATCTTATCGGTATCCCCACCATCACAAAACATAAATAGAAAGGTTAGTTCAAGACTTATTGAAGTGTGGTGTCATCACCAAGAGCAGAAGCCCATATGCAGCTCCAGTTGTGTTAGTACGGAAGAAGGACGGATCATTCAGGCTATGCATTGATTATCAAGGATTAAACAAAATAACAATTAAAAACAAGTTTCCAATTCCCTTCATTGACGATATGCTGGATGAACTTCATGATGCGAAGTATTTTTCAAAACTTGATTTAAGGTCAGGGTACTATCAAATCAGGGTCCGATTAGAAGATATCGCAAAAACTGCTTTCCAAACTCATGAAGGACATTATGAATTCTAAGTAATGCCTTTTGGGTTAACTAATGCCCCTGCCACATTCCAAGCAACTATAAATGAACTATTTCAGCCCTACTTAAGGAAATTTGTGTTAGTATTCTTCGATGACATCCTTATATATAGCAAGACGTGGAAAGAACATTTGAAGCAACTAGAAAAGGTTCTATCTCTTTTGAAGGAAAACCAATTCTATGCAAAGAAGTCAAAATGCACGTTTGGGAAACAAGAAGTAGAGTATCTCGGTCATATAATATCAAAGGAAGGAGTTAAGGTGGACCCAAGGAAGATCCAAGCGATGAAGGAGTGGCCTCAACCCAAGAATGTTTCAAAATTACAAGGATTTTTGGGATTAACAGGTTACTATCGAAGATTCATCAAGAACTATGCACGTCACTGCTCCGCTAACAAATCTCCTACAAAGGAATTCCTTTCTATGGGATGATGAAGCAAGAAAATGCTTTGAAACGTTGAAACAAATTATGTCTTCAACTCCCGTTCTGGCAACACCTGAATTTTCAAAACCATTTGTAATTGAATGTGATGCTTCAGGATTTGGGATAGGAGCTGTGCTAATGCAAGGTCATCCAATCGTTTTTGAAAGCAGGAAGTTGAACAAAAGAGAATTCCTATAGTCTGCCTACAACAAGGAAATGCTTGCCATCATGCATGTGTTAACTATATGGCGACAATATCTATTGGGAAGCAAGTTCCTGATTCGAACAGACCACAATAGTCTACAACACTTATTACAGCAAAAGACATTAACGACTGAACAACAAAAGTGGATCGAAAAGATCTCTACCTTCGATATGGACATTTTACATAAAAAGGGGAAGGACAATGTAGTAGCTGACGCCCTATCAAGGAAAGATGAAGAGGTACAAGTCTATGCTGTATCAATGGTAATCCCAGAATTCTTGGACGAAATTCGAACCGAATATGCTAAGAATGAAAAGGTTTGCTCCATAATTAACAACATAAATTAGTATAATAAAGTTTGAATGGAAAAATGACCTCTTATGTTACAAAGGACGAATCTACTTAAGTGCAAACTCTAAGTTTAAGACCAAGGTATGTAAAGAATCACATGACTGCCCGACCGCGAGACATGTAGGATTTTATAAAACCTACTATAATGCAAGGCAATCATTCTTCTGGAAGGGTATGAACGTCGACATTCACAAGTATGTTGCAGAGTGTGACACTTGTCAGAGAAATAAAGCAGAGAATATCTCAAGTCTCGGGTTACTCCATCCATTGCATATTGCAAACCAGAAGTGGGAGGAAATTTCTATGGATTTCATTGAAGGTCTACCCATATCAGACGGGAAAGACAGAACACTAGTAGTAGTGGACAGGTTAACCCAATATGCACATTTTACAGGAGTAAAGAGAACTGATTCTGCAAAGGAAACCGCAGAAGCTTTCTGTAAAAATATCTACAAGTTACATGGCTTCCCCAAGATTATCGTGAGTGATAGGGACGCCAAATTTAAGGTAATTTTTGGAGAGAATTCTGCAAGCAAATTGGAACGACACTTAACATGAGCTCATCTTATCATCCTCAAATAGATGGCTGACAGAAGTCGTTAACAAATGCTTAGAGACCTACCTTCGTTGCTTCGTAACTGACAAACAAAATAAATGGGTTCAATGGTTACATCTTGCAGAATGGTGGTATAATTCTACTTATCACACATCAACAAAAATGACACCTTTGCAAGCCCTCTATGGATATGCACCCCCAAAATGGAAGGATATCATTACCAACCAAGCAAGGGTTGCCTCAGTAAAAGACCATTTAGAAGAAAATCAAAAGGTTGTACAAATACTTAAAGAGAATCTAAACACCGCAAGGAATAGAATGAAGCAGCAAGCAGATCGATATCGAACAGAAAGAGAATTTGAAGTTGGAGATTGGGTATTTGTACGATTACAACCCTATAAACAATTGTTACTAAAAAAAAGCAGAAAGAATAAATTAGCTCCACGATTTTATGGCCCATATCAAATCAATAAGAAGATTAGCCACGTGGCATATGCATTGGAGCTACCAAAATCAAGTCGTGTCCACAATGTCTTCCATGTTTCATGCTTAAAAATGATGATAGGTCAACACCAACAGGCACAAACACTACTTCCCATGTTAGATGATGAAGGAAGAATTATTTTTGAACCAGAATATATCATTACTACCAGAGAAAGAAGATTAAGGACGAGATTAATTAAAGAGTACCTTATAAAATGGAAAAACCTCCCGGAGGAAGATGCCACATGGGAATCTGAACAATTCCAACAACTACATCTTTCTCTAACACAGCTTTGAGGACAAAGCTTCTTTAAAGGGAGTGGCAATTTAACAAATATTAAATAAATATTAAGTAAATTAGTTAACTAGTATCCGAAAGGGTGTTACATTTTGTTGTACACAATCAAACCTATAAAGGCGAGTACCAATTGTAATATTCACCATCTTCAATATATATCATAAATTATTATTTAAATATGGATTTCGTGTCCTGACGCTGATTGCTTCAGGCGTGCTCGTTTTTTAACTCAGAGCACCCACTTAACCCCTAAACCCACTTTCCTAAGTTTTATAGAGTAATTATTTATCTCCAAAATCAATTATTACTCGAATAACCCAAAAAAGACCAAAAAATTGGATAAATTAAAAAAATCTGGCAACTCATAAAGTAAAAGAAACTTGCCGAAAAAGAGTTTCGTGAGTTGGCAAAGTAAAGCGACAAGTATCCTAAGGATTTGGGATGGCTAATGTTAGAAAGTGGCAACAAGGAAGGTCTTTTGGCATGCTAGAAAACATTAAACAAGAAGCCAAATGTATTAATGTGGTTTTCCTAAGTTTAGACTTAGGAAAATGCATTAATTAATTAATTTGATTTTGACTTAATGGAGTCAATTTTATAAAGTGAAAAGTGAAATAATTTAAGTGATGACTAATCTAATCTTGGTCATTGATCTCACCGGAGGGTCACATCGATTGATCCATTGTAATGGTTAGGGTTTTCGCTAGGCCATTGAGTTAAAAGAAGATTTGGTGGAGAGGACACAAACATATAGAGATATAGACAAACAGAGAAGTCACACAGAGAAGTTTTGCAGAGAAGACAAAGGAGCACTCACCTGGAGGATTTGCCGAGTTACTGGGCAGAGCAAAGGGCCGTACATGATCACGCAGAGGGTGGTTGTACACAACAGGAGGGAGGACGTATATCAACCGTACAAATTCCATATAGTTGACGCAGGGTCGCACGGATCCGTACAGCAGACGCGGAGGGTCGTACGACTAACGTTGGAGGCCGTACAACAGCACAGGGAGGCCGTACTGTTTGCTGGGTTTGCCCAGTGATTTTTGTAGATGTTTTATTTTTCCAGGTTGGGTGTATTGAACCATTGGATTGTATTTGCTCTATATCTTCATAATAAAATTTCATATTTGACTGCTGCACCGGTTTTCCCATCTTGGGTTTTATCCGGGGCTTTCCATACCCAAAAACACTGTGTCTATATTGGTGTGATTATTGTTCATGTTTCTCAGTATTTATTTTTCGGTGCATTACTAGTTAAAGAAATTCATGTGTGGTTATCAGTAAAATTAAAGTATACTGTTTAGCCCTAGTTTGAGTTTTAAAGGAAAATTTACATGGTATTAGAGCTTTGTTGAGCTAAATCTAAGAAACTGCAGTAGTATTGATAGATTAGGGGCAGATCTATTGAAGACACAAACCTAGAGTTCAGATCTTGGGTTTGACAGGTACACTTCACAATGGCCGTATAATTGAGAGTTGAGGATAGACTCGAAGGGGCTTAGAACTTTCCTACTTGGAAAGAAAGAATCACAAGGATCCTGGATGTCAGTGATGCATAGGAGCACATTGACTCCACGAAGGTTGCGCCCATAGATCTGGAAGAGTTGGCACAGTGGAAGAAGTTAGATTCCAGAGTGATGTTGATCATCTTGGATGGGGTGAAGGACCACATAGTCCCTCACCTTTTCGGGAAGAAGATCGCATTGGAAATATTGAAGGATTTGGAATGACTTTACCAGAGCAAGAACGAAAATCAGAAGATGGTGCTGCGGGCAATGTTTTAAAACTCAGAACCGGGAGTCGAACCGGTCGAGGGTCAACTTGGACCGAAACCAGATCCGGTAATGAATCGGAGCGGTTTGATTTCAATGACTCGGACTACTCAAAAATACATAAAAAATTTCAATTTAATGAAAAATATATATTTGAGATTCCAAGCTATATGATTCCAAACCAATAGAAACATGATATACAAAATCTACTCATATATCTATATATTAATATCATAAACAATGTATGGGTCACAATTACAAAATGGAACTAGGTACACTACAATATCTCAGATTCTGAAACAAAATACAATATTAATGAGGCTCTATTATCTTAGGTCTCTTCCAAGAACTCCATTATTTCAAGTCTCGGATACACAATTTCATTAAGAACACTTGTATCTTGCTGCCTGCAAAAGTCAATTCATAATTGTTTTTTTGCATCAATATCCTCTTAAGGTAAATAGAAAAACCAAAAATTCTTCTTCCATTGCTCAAAAATATGCACAATACATTATAATATGATTAAAGATTATTTATATGATTTGTCGGATTTCCCTTAAAAGGAGGATTCTTGTTATGCTAGAAAAATGGTGTCTTCCTTAATTCGACTTTAAATACTTAAATTTCACATGCAAACTTGCAGTAATGTGAAAAGAGGGTTTCATTTAGGAATATAGTATGATGGGATTGAAGTTGTCTTCAAAGTTCGGTTTTTTGGATCCTGGATTGACATGGTGTCATGGATATGCATTTTTATGTTGAGGGATTCGTTATTATTGTTAAAATTATGGTAACTTTTTATTTCGAAATGTGAGTTGTTCCTCGAAATCAATATAGTCCACAATTTGCTGACACAATGATATTTCAAAGTTTAAACAGTGCAAAAACAAGTGGTGCAAAAGTAGTGCTATGAAACTTGTTTAGTGTTAGTTTTGTTTTTAAACAACGAGACATTCAACGAGCAACCCGACCTGTTTTAGTGGGGCTCGACTAGCTCAGACTGGTTCGGTACCGACCGGTTCAGGCATCTGGTTGGTCAGTTTGGTATTGAACCAGTCCCTGGGCCGAGTTTTCTATCGATTCAGGGTTGGAGATGGTCTAGCCGGTCAACTCGGTTGGTTTCGATTCTAATCGGACCTATTTTTAAAACACAGGCTGCAGGAGAGGATGCACAGTACCAAGATTGCCAATGGTGAAGGAGTGGTGCCTTATCTCACAAGGCTCACACAGATTAGAGACGAGCTTGGAGCTGTTGGCTCTAAGATTGAGGATGAGGAGCTAGTACGGATATCCCTCAATGGAGTTTCTAAGCCATGGGACACCTTTGTCAAAGTTGTTGTGGCTAGGGAGAAGCTCCCTCACTGGCAGAGATTGCGAGATGATTTTGTGCAGAAGGAGACTTGTATGGGTCAAGGTTCGGATTCATCTAGAAGTTCCCCACAGATTGTGGATGAAGAAGCTCTAGCCCTAGTAGGGAAGAGCAAGGGTAAGGCAAAGAAGAAGAAGGGTGGTAAGAAGAATATTAACATGTCCAAGGTTAAGTGTTTTATCTGCCACAAGCCAGGACACTTTGCCTCTCAGTCCCCAGACAGGAAGAAGAAGAACAATACCTAGATGACAGGTTCTGCAGAGGTGGAGGAATTCACCAAGAACTTTGATGAAGATTTTTGTTTGATAGCTTGCATGGCAGGCACCATGTTGCCGCCTTATACACACTTTAGGGCACAGGAAAGTCAACAACCTGCTATGTGTGTCCTTGGGGGCAAGTGAGAGCTGGGGACCACTGTCACCACAGTCCACAACTCCTCTGTTTAGGCAAGATCCTAACGGAGCCAAGAGGGGTAGTCCCTATGGAAGACTATATTCCTATGTTTATTAACAGTCGAGTTAAAAGGATCTTTATTATTAGGTGAAAGGCTTAGGTTTTACTATTTACTAAGGATGACAATCAGCCAATGCAAATGCAATATTTCTCAAATGACAATCAAGCTTTTATTCAGATACAACCAGTGCCTAAAGAGTGGAGTCAGAGAATGCAACCTTTAATGAGATGCAATCTAGGTTAATTATTTTACAGGTTAAATATTATCTAACAATGAGATGAATAAACAAATAGATGATACAGTTATAAACAGTAATGAATCAAGATATCTAAGCAATGTACAGATGATCTAAATTTATCAGTATAAACAAATGAACAAGTAAAATAGTTACAATTTAGACAAATATGAACCAGATTTACAAGTTATAGACAAGAGATAGCAGAAGGAAAATGCCGTAAATGAAATTTATTAAACTAACAGTAAATGAAAATGGAAAGTCTTTAAGTTGAATTACTTGAAGCAGTTAAACAAATGTTATTGAGTTATTAAGCATTCACCACAAACAATTGCAGAACTGAAAGTAAATGAGACTGAAAGTAAAGTGCTAGAGTGCAATGCTGGAGTGAAAATGTACTGTAAATCTCTGCTGGAGTGTAGAGCCGGTTTTGCAATGCTTCTTGTTCTTTTTAGTAAATTTTATTACAGTTTTTCTTCTTATATTAGGTCTTCAAACAGTGGTGTGTCTACCCCTACCACGTATCCCCTTAATCCAAAGGTGGAGTGCTGCTGCGCTCAAAACAATGGGAACAAGCCCACCTGTAGCTCACAGATCAAACCCCCAATGCCAGGCGCCCAACAAGGGAGGACGCGAACGCCGTGAGACCCCCCTCGGTCTCTCACCCCCCGTGGCTTCCAAAGGTCACTAGTTTTCAGTTGGATTAAAGCAATAATGTGATGGATGCCTATTACTAAAACTCCTCCACCCCTTGTCGTATCTCGTGATTACCCCGAAGGGTGATACCCGAGTAGAGGAACAGGGGCTAAATTCGTTGTTGGTTAATTTTAGGGGTAAATTTTAAATCTTGTAGTGGTTAAGCATGTAAGTAAAATTTTAAAACTATCAACAGGGCTCAATCAAGTGGTATCCCTTGTGGGAGGTGCTGATACTTGAACCCTGGACTGGTAAAGCAAATGTGTTTGGTATAGAAATACGTAAACAAACAAGGCAGTGTTATCTAATTAAATCTAAGCCCCTACCTTTTTGCTTTTCATACCCTGATCCGAGTTCCCTAAAGGGAGATAACAGATAGGGACAGAGGATACATCGAAAGACAAGTTGTAAAATTACTTCTTTGCAACAGAAAGTAAATCTAACTAAGTGCTTGGAAATAAAAAGAACAGAAACGAAAGAACTACTCTAAACAATTAACCTAACCACACATCAATCCCTTTAACAAAGATGGTGGGTAAACAAAAAGCAAAAGACTAGATCTACTTGCAGAAAAGTAAATCTAACAATTAGTGTTCTACCCTATCACTACTTTAACTTCATATACAAGATTTACAAATGATTTTAAAGAGCTTTGAAGAATACCCCAAGCGTACTACTATTTGGGGTTTACAAATGATAGAAAAGAGAGGAAAAAATGGGGTTTTGGATCCCTTTTTGCATCCAAAACTTTTAGGGCTTTTTTTTCTGATGAAATTTTAGCAGCACCTCCTCCTTCCCTGTATAAAAAGCCCGCAAAAAATAGTGACCTACTTCGCTGGAATTTACAGCAGAAAACACTATAGAAAGTATGTTAGAAGTTAGCCCAAAAAAACTCAGAAAAAACAGTGCAAAAATCTGAACTTGAAACTATGTAAAACTTGAACTTCTGGTGGCTTAAAAATGGCTTTTTAGGCCCTGAAATGATAAGTAAATTGCAAATTTATAATACCAAACTAATCTACTATGAATGAAAGCCCTAAAACAAGGGTTTTATTCACTATACAGTGAATAAAACCTAGTTTTAAAACAGTGACAAAAATATGAACAAAAATGCAAAATACAAAATGAAACCCTGAATAAATGAATGGATCTTGAAGATAAAATGCAAGATAGGTGCTTGGCCTGAGAGGCCCTCTTCCAAACCCTTGGATCTGCAAAATAACTGTGAGAAATCTACAAAATACAGCAAGAGGTGAGAAAAATAAAAAAGATCTACAAAGACATTCGTAGATCTAGCTAAAACTACTCACAAATAGATGTAAATAACCATTCACAACTAAATCCCCTTTGCAAAGACCTTTGCAAGGGGCATCTATGCATGTATAATGAAAAATAAACTCACAAATGAAAATGTTATACTTTAGATATGAAAATGGAAAGCCAACACCATGAGACAAGAGTTCCTCCAAAAATTTCACTTGATTATGGTCCAACTAGGGCAAAGCTTGATACAAAAGAGCCTCTTAGGGCTTGAGCAAAATGAGCAAGAGAAATGTGAGAGAAGAAGAGGAGAAAGGGAGGAGAGAGAGTATTTTGGCAGCATAACCATGCTCCAAAGAATGATGATAAAATGAGAGGAGGGGCCTCTCTTTTATAGTTGAAAAGATCCCAAACCCACTCCTAAATCAAGGGCCCAAAACATAGATCTAAACTCTAGATCTCCTCCACCCTTAGATCTAGGTTTGTTGACTTTGCAAGCCATCCACCAATCATAACTAAGGGTGCCTCTTCAAATCAATGGTAAAAAAGATAGATCCATGTCACAATGAAGTTTAACCTTTAGATCTAGGGTTTCCATGACTCAAGTGGGGCCCCCTTTGACTCAAATTTTAATTTTTATATTTTATTTAATCTTTTATTTTATTTTTTATTTTTATCTTTTTATTCTTTTATTTTTTATTTTATCTTTTATTTTTATTTTTTTATTTTTTATTTTAATCTTTTATTTTTTATTTTTTATTTTTAATCTTTTAATTTTTATTTTTTTATCTGGGGCCTCTTTTGACTCAAATTTTGATTTTTGATTTTTATCTTTTATTTTTTAATCTTTTATTTTATCTTTTATTAAGACAAGAGGGGCGCCCCACTTAGGAGATCTTCAAAAAATTATTTTGACCATGGGGAGGGGGTTATTTAAAATAAAAACTGACTATGCTTAGTCACCCCCCAAACTTAATTACCATGGCCTTATTTTATTTTTTCCTTCAAAATCAAATAATTTAATTTTTCACCCTAGGAAATTAAATTAATTAATTTAATGTCGTAGGAAAAAATACCTTGTCTTAACCAAAATTGGTCTAATTTCCTAACCCTTTGTCAAAATGACATGAGACTTGAACCAATGGCTTAGGGGGTGTCATAGCATTTTCATTTGCATTCATAGCCCCTATTACAAAATTCCAAGGTTCAAGAGATTACATTATTACATCAAAACTTAATTAATTAACCACCAAATGGTAAAATTAATTAATTAGGAAAAAATCAAAATAAAAATTAAAATCCTAACGAAATTTCGCAAGACTACAAGATACAGCTAGCATGGTCATGGACAACAACTTGAAACCTTAGCCATCTCATGGGCTTGATTATCAGAACGCCAATTCACCATTTTGGAGGATTTGTGAGTGAAAAATCCAACCAATTAAAATTGTTAATTAACAAAATTAATTGAAAGGGGAAAAAAACACTCGGTGAAGAGGACTTCCCTGATAATAAAGTCCATGGTGACATCCTTACAGGAATGACCCATGCTGACATATAAAGTTACATTAATTGTCCCACGTAGGGGAGCAGACATTTCGTGTACAAAAGGGGCAGAATTGCTCTGCTGAGTGAAAAATCCCTAGAATTTGTCCATGGTACAAACTGCACAGAATGTACATCTTCAATGTACATGAGGTTGCCACCTAGTCGAAATAGGTGGGAAACACACCACATGCAGCAGTGTTTGGTATGTCGACAATGGAGCATCTTGTCATATGATATGACAAAAGAGTTTCTTCAAGAGCTTGCAGGAGGGTGGATTAAATCTCCACATTGAGCTGGGTGATGATGCGCAGTATCAGGCATAGGGAGTTGTCACTGTTTCGTTTCAAAGGGAGTTTGGCAAACCTCTCAATTTTGCTGACATATTGTATGTTCCGGGGTTGACTAAGAACTTCATATCCGTTTCCACTTTGGAGGACCGAGATCATAGGGTGTATATCAAGCCCAAGGGGTCAGATGTGAGTTTGGATCGGGTCATTGAGATTCGGAGTGAGAAGGTGTACAGACTACACTTCGAGTTTGCAAAGGCTCTAGTCAGCAACAACAACATTCAGGGTGATTTGTGGCATAGGAGGATTGCATGCTTACACCATGGAGCACTAAGGCATTTGAGACACGCAGTGATTGGAGTTCCTTAGGTACAGGAGGAGAAGCATATCCACTGCAAGGGTTGTGCGCTGGGGAAGAACATCAAGAAGCCTCTCCCATAGAGTGAGCACAAGTCTAAGGGGACCTTGGACTTGGTGCATTCGGATGTTTGCGGACCTATGGGTGTCCAGTCTTTCAGTGGCTATAGTTACTGCGTCACTTTCATTGATGACTATTCTAGGAAGACCTAGATCTGTTTCCTGAATAACAAGTCAGAGGTCTTTGAGCGGTTTCGGGAGTTCAAGACTCTTGTAGAGATCCAAACAGGAAGGAAGATTCGAGTATTGAGGACAGACAATGGGGGTGAGTATACTTCCAATGAGTTCTTAGATTATTGTTCATCATAGTGGATCAAGAAGGAGCACATCATGCCTCATACCCCACAACAGAATGGAGTGGCGGAGAGAAAGAACAGGACAATGGTAGGAGCAACCAATGCCATGATATTTGATCAGGGATTGCCACTATTCCTTTGGGTTGAGGTATATAGGATTGCAGTTTACATTCAGAACAGGTGTCCCCACATAGCTTTGGGGAGGAAGACACCCGAGGAGGTCTTCATAGGCACTAGACTAGATGTGAGCCACTTGCGCATATTTGGGAGTGTCTGCTATTGTCACATTCATGTTGACACTAGGAAGAAGTTGGACCCTTCTAGAGAGAAGGGGTTAATTGTTGGTTACAACGAGACTTCAAATGCATACAAAGTATATATTTTGCTTGCAAGAGGATCATTGTGAGTAGGGATGTCTAGTTTGATGAGGACAGGTCCTTGCGAAGATCTATGGACTTACTAGCAGAGGAGTAGCCAACACAAGACTTGGGGTCAAGTTGGAGGAGCCACAGGTATAGGTACAGACACAGAGCACAGGTTCTGGTAGTCAAAGGGAGTCAGGTGGACAGGATCCTTTAGTCATTGACTTGGAGGATGAGCTGTAGCAGGAGACGGATACCTAGCAGCTGCATCAGGTAGACACTAGGCCACGACATAAGTGGTTTAGGTCCATAGTTCATGATTCCAAGCAGGTGACTCTTCCACAAAGTTCCATGAGGTGGAGCAAACCACCATAGAGACTTAGCTATATGGCATTGATGACGGAGTTGATTAACTCTGAACCTTCCAGTTTCGAGGAGGCTGCACAACATGACATGTGGCAGGAGGCCATGGTTGAGAAGTATGACTCAATCATGAAGAATAAAGTATGGGAGGTTATGCCGAGGCCAAAAGGTAAAAAGGTGGTGGGGTCTACATGGATCTATAAGGTAAAGCATGCAACAGACAAAAGCGTGGAGAAGTACAAGGCGGGCTTCGTGGAAAAGGGATTTACATAGAGGGTATTGACTATGAGGAGACTTTCGCCCTTGTCCCCATATATTCATCCATTCGGACCATTATCTAATTAGCAACAAAGATGGGTTGGCGAGTTCATCAAATGGACGTCAAGACTGCCTTCCTCAATGGAGTTATACAGGAGGAGGTATTCATTGAGTAGCTTGAGGGGTTTGATGTGGAGAACAGGGAGACGCATGTATGTAGGCTGCAGAGAGCTCTTTATGGGCTCAAGCATGCACCTCGGGCATGGTACTCGAGGATTGACAACCATCTACGGGAGATGGGATTCCATCGGAGTGAGGCTGACCACAACCTATACTTCTTGTCAGATGAGGTACCTCTCAGATGATCTCTTTCTTACTGGAGATGAGAGGCTGATTGACAACTGCAAGTCCAACTTTGCAGTTGAGTTTGAGATGAAAGACCTTGGGTTGATGCATTACTTCCCAGGCTTGGAAGTTTGGTAGAGAGATGGGTGCTTCTTCATTAGACAAGGGAAGTATGCAGTGGAGATTTTGAAGAGATTCAGGATGGAGGATTGCAAGCCCATGACCATACCTCTAGTTTCCAACTGGAGGAAGATTGATGCATCAGGGTCAGAGGGGTTTGATCCTGGCTTGTATCGCCAACTTATCGGATCGCTCATGTATTTGGTCAACACACGCCCAGACATCAACTTTGCAGTCAACTCTTTGAGTTAGTTCATGGTGGACCCTCGGAGAGTGCATTGGACGAACGCAAAGCATGTGCTTCGCTACATCAGAGGTACAGTGGAGTACAGATTGGTTTACGAGCGCAGTGGGAGCGTACAACTAGTAGGATTCATAGATGTTGACTGGGTAGGATGTGTAGAAGACCGAAAGAGCACTTCAGGTTGCTGCTTCAGCATTGGGTCAAGGGTTGTCTCTTGGTTCAACGAGAAGCAAAAGTTAGTTGCTTTGAACTCGGCTGAGGTTGAGTACATGACAACCAGTATAGCTTTTTGTGAGGGAATGTGGTTGAGGAAGTTGCTCTCAAGGTTGTTCGAGTGTGAGCTAGAGGCTGCTGTGGTTCACTATGACAATCAAAGTGGCATCAAGCTATTTGAAAATTTAGTGTTCCATGACCGGAGCAAACACATAGACATTTGGTACCACTTCTTGAGAGATTGTGTACAGAAAGGAACCCTTTGGTTGGAGTACATTCAGACAGATAAGCAGGTGGCATACATCTTCACAAAGGCACTTTGCAGACATAGTTTTGTGAAGTTCAGAGACAAGTTGGGGTTGCTATCGAATCCCTTCCTCGTTGAGAGGGAGTGTTAGAGAGTGGCAACAAGGAAGGTTTTCTATCATTGCATGTGTTTTTTCATGCTAGAAGACATTAAATAGGAAGCCAAATGTATTAATGTGATTTTCCTAAGTTTAGACTTAGGAAAATACATTAATTAATCTAACTTGATTGACTTAATGGAGTCCCTTTCATAAAGTGAAAATTGAAATAATTTAAGCGATGGCTAATCTAAACTTAGTCATTGATCTCATCGGAGGATCACATCCATTGATCCATAGTGAGTGTTAGGGTTTTCGCTTGGCCATTGAGTTAAAAGAAGATTTGGTGGAGAGGACACAAGCAGAGAGAGATATAGACAAACAGAGAAGTCAGATAGAGAAGTTTTGCAGAGAAGACAAAGGAGCACTCACCCGAAGGATCCGCTGAGTTACCAGGCAGAGCACAAGGCCGTACATGATCACATAGAGGGTGGCTGTACGCAAGAGGAGGGAGACCTTACATCAGTCATACGGATTCTGTACAACTGACGCAGGGCCGTACAAATCCGTACAAATGACGTTGGAGGTCATACAACTACACAGGGAGGCCGTACTGTTTGTTGGGTTTGCCCAATGATTTTTGCAGAGATTCTATTTTTCCAGGTTGGGTGTATTGAACCACTGGATTGTATTTGCTCTATATCTTTATAATAAATTTATATATATGATTGTTGCACCGGTTTTCCCATCTTGGGTTTTATCCTGAGGTTTCCATACCCAAAAATACTGTGTCCATATTGGTGTGATTATTGTTCATGTTTGTCAGTATTTATTTTCTGCTGCATTACTAGTAAAAGAAATTCATGTGTGGTTATCAGTAAAATTAAAATATATTGTTCAACCCTAATTTGAGTTTTAAAGGAAATTTTACAGCTAAAGCTTGCTATTTCCAAGTAAAATCAAAGCATGGATGTTTCTTCTTGGAAGGAGGGGCGCATCTCTCAAAGTGGGGTGCACTCCCCTAGAAAAGAAGGCAAGTTTTGAGATTTGATTTGAGTTTTGAGATGCCCCATTTCTTGTTTTGGATCTTTCCATTACCCAACCCACATACAACTCACGTCAACCCATGCCAACCCAAGCAAGGCACATCTCTAAGGCAAGTGCGCCCCTTCTTACACTTGGCTTCATCTATTTAAGCAAGGTATCTTGGCCTCTTTTTGCATTGAAGGTTGAACCTCTGCTTGTATACTATTGTAATATTTTAATTATCATTCCGAATAAAAGGCTTTGGAGGTCAAGAACTGTGTATAGCATTTTCATTTGTGGATGAACATTATTTCGTGCTTATGAAGTGACAGGCGTTGTCCATTTTCTTGCATTCTTTTTGGTTGAGTTGGGCCTTTGAAGGTGTTGCCAACTTATTTGTACCATAGTTGTATTAGCTGAGGAGCCGCCATTTGACAAACATGATGAATGTTTGTGTTCCAGTGTATCAGATGATCCGCCATTTGTGCCTAGCCAGTTTTTGTTTTCAGTAATTATGACCATGGCCCCGCGGGGTTTGTAATAAAATGTGCTAGTAGGGTGTTTTGAGTGGTTCGGTCTCCTAAGACGTAGAATTTCAACTAAGGTATTCCAGGGAGTTTTTTGCCCTTGTCAATTATGCTTTGCGTATAGCCAAGTATAATCGACGAGGTTTTCTCCCGCTTCCTCCAAAGCTGGAATGCCCGATTTTGAATTCTGGGCTTGGGGGGCTGTTATTAGAGCCCAATTGAGTATGTATAAACCTACTAGACATGATTAGAATAGACTATGGTCATGTCCTAAGTCACTAGGACCCTCAAAAAAAATTCCGAATTTTTTTTACCGAATGCGTTGGATTTTGGGTTTTTAATTTTTTAATTTTTTTTTGAGTTTTTAATTAAATTTTTCCATAATTTAAATGAAAAATTTAAATTTGTAATATGTCAGTCATCCAGAACCCGAATTTAGTAATTGAAGGCTCTAACCTTAAGCCAAAATTAATTCATGATCAGCCGACCAGCTATCTCCAAGTTTCAGAAGTTCATTCAACCTCATAATTAATAATTTCTCAAAAAAGTCATTTACGGAGAAATTATTAATTAAAATATTAAAAATGAATATTTTGGAGATAATAAAAAACTCTCCAAAATAAACCAAATTGAATAAAATAAAAGGCTAAATGACATGGCACAGAGCATTCATGATTATTCCAATCAATATCGGTCAGTTTCAGATCAAGTATCGGAGTGTAGCAGTTGAACTATCACTCAGAAATTTGCCCTCTTTGGTCAAATTCGTTTTTGGTTGAAGTGTGGTTATCTATTGGTTGGGTGATCATTACGAGGGAGGATGAGCCACCTCACCCCCCCTCATTACTCCTGCACTCAGTTACAACTCAGTTGCAGCTCAGTTCAACTCCAAATCATCATGCCGAGCTTATTCAATTACTTCGGTGTTACTCTTATAAGGTCCGGATTTAGGGATTTGAGCCCTATTTTCTTTCCTTTTTGTATAAGTAGAGGCTCTTTTGAGCTCTACAACATGGAGATTTTGGGCATGAACACTCTGCCAAAATTATTGTAATATTTGTTTGAAGTTGGAATAAAGTTGTGACTTTGGAGGCTCGTGCACGAGTTATTGGAGTTGTGGATTCACGTTGTCTTTGGTGATATTCTCTCACCTTGCTTTTCAATCATTAAATCATTCTTCATTATATACTCTAGAAGGGCTAACAATCTAGTTTATGAGTATTTTGTTCGGATTTGATATTGTTTGTAAGGGTTTTGTAGGGATCATTAGGGTTGAAGAACTAGCCTGAGATCAAGCTCTTTTTCACGAACCAGTGGTTTTTTTCATCTAACTCCTTCATCTTGCAGGTCTTTCTAAGCACTTCCCAATCCGAGAAAGAGACATAGCTGTCAGAGCTTCTCCTTCTCTCCATCAACAAAGTTTCAAAAAACACATTTGGTTACCTGGATCTACGAACTTCCCTCTTCTAGTTCTCTTGTTTGCTCTTTGATCTTTTCGATTTCTTGCTTGCTAGTCTCTTCTTTCTTGCCTTGTTTGGCTTGTCCTCCTCGTCTCTGTTCGTTGCCCCGTTTTTACTGTTTGTTTGCCTCCCTTTTCACCTTTTTCGCTGCCCTATTTTTCACTTTTGTTGCAGCCAACTATCCTTTTTGTTGGCTGCCCTCTTTCGTTGTTGTTTTCAGCCTTCTCCCTCATTTTTTTGCAGCATTCTATACTGTTGTTTTCATATCATAAATTAGATCTTGCACTTAGTTTTATTTTTGTATATCTCTTTCTTAGAAGTAGTTCCTTTTTGATTTGTTTTAATTAACAGTTGATGGGTGCTTTGAGTTGATTTGTGTTGTGTGCAGGTATGAAAAGAAACAATCCTAAGAGAAGGACTTGAAGATTGAGCCAAAGAAGAACAAAAACCAAAGAGAAGAGGAGAAACTAAGTACCAAAACCAAGAAGATCCAAATACTTGGGATTTGAGCTAAAGAAGACAAAATTTTCCAAATTACTCTCCTTTTGTAAAACATCCATTGAGGCTTGTTCCATTTGTCTTTCCAAGTTGTTTTTTATTTCTCTAAGGTTGAAAATCCTAAATATTGTACTCTCTTAATAAAAGGGCAAAGTGGGATAAGGCCTCCCATCTTTTGGTTTCTTCTTCCCCATTTGGGGAAGAGTGTCTTGTGCTCTTAGCTCAGATTTACTTTGCATGCTTAGAGTAGTTTACTTCTGTACCTAGAACTTTTTATTTGTTTTAGTCTAGACCTGAGAAGTACCTTGGGATTTCATCCCAAGTGCCGCATTGACATTGCGTGCTACCTCTCTTTCCCCACTGTCTTCCTGCGTATGACCAGCTAGCTGGAAATTTCGGGGACAGTGTGTTTTGAAGTCATTTTGACTTCTCTTTGCTAGATTAGTTTCTTGTTGTTGTAGAACACTAGTTTCTCATTTATTTCATTTGCAAGTGGTTTATCATTTTTTGCTATGACATTGTTTTGTTGTTTTACAATTTGTTGAGCTATCATATGGTTTCAATTTACAAGCTGATTGTCTTATAAAAAGAACCAAAGTCTCTTGAACTTGCAATAAACCAAGTCAAGAGCACTCTTTGTTGGAGAGCATTCCCATTGCATTATCCTTGCATCAAGCATATAGATTAATTAAAGTCTCTTGAACTTCTGTCATAAGACAAAGTCAAGAACACTCTCTGTCGGAGAGTTGAACTGTGTGCTCATAATAATAAAATCTTTTCAACTCACATTCCCCCTTAATTAATTTACTTCGTTGACATCCTTCACCTAGTATGCTCTGTCGACTTCATAGCTGGGCTCGTACTCAGAACGGTGAACGGACTTGCTAAGATCGCAATAACAACACAACTAAAATTTTACCCCTTAACCAACGCACCGGCGTTGTAGAAAGTTTCAAGTCTATTCTCAGTAAAGGCGCCGGAACTCCTCGTTGTCTAAGTTTCTCGGCTAGCTGGTCAATCCTCCTGGATACCAGCCCAAGATACTGGACAGGTCGACATGTCTTTAACAGAATGACTCTGAACACTTTCTCGGTTGGTCTCTGATACCTTCTTCATTTCAAAGCCATAATAAGCAAGACCACTAAAACATTTAAAATGTACCAAGAGCACTTGCATAACATTCACTAGCTTTATTTCAGGACTTTTTGTTATTTCTTTAAGCATTGCAGAGCTTCGACTCCATAAGGCACTGGTTTATTATTTTATGCATGATTATTAAATCTGGATCATTTGTCCTTGGCTTATAAAAATCTTTATTTTACAAGTTGATATACTGTTCATATGTTAATCCAGTACAACAACGTGGCTTGCTTTTGTCTTGTGTTCGAAATTCATAATTATAATCATCTTTCATCATAATAACTCCTAAACAACACCCATCTGCATCATAACATCAAAAACACTTAAACACATTGAGCCATAGAAAACTCTTTGTTAGGGACGACCCCCTTGGCTTCGTTAGGAGTTAGCCTAAACGGAGGAGCTAGGAGTAGGTGACAGTACCTGGCTCTGTGCTTGCCCCCAAGGCCACACCTCTCCCACTTTCTCAAGTGAGGAGACAACTTTCATTAGATTTCTGCTGTTGGTGTGCATTTGGCGGACAACAGAAGGGAAGCAATTTCTCGGTAGGGTAAGATTTAATAGCTTGTTTGCTTATGATCTTACTGTATATTTGTTTTAGATCTCCTAGAATTACATTATTATTTTGTTTAATGATCTTGTGTTCTAAGTTTCCGTGGCAGGTAACACCAAGTTTTTCTTAATCACTTGTCTGTGCAAGTCTTTGTCCAATTAGCAGGTTATCTTACTTGAAGAAGAGGTTGAGTTTGTTTACATCGTCATCCTCTCCAAGATTTACAGAAAGACATAGTCCCTCTGTGCTCCATTGTGAAGAAATCCATCGCCCAAGTTTTAGCATTGAGCTGTTTCTTTTCTTCTTTCATTCTACAATATTAATTTCTTCCGGTTACTGGTTACTTTAAGAAGTGTTAATCAAATTAGTGCAATAAGATAAATCATAAACTAATTTCATTTACATTTACATTCCAGTTTTGATCTGATTTGAAAGTCAAATTTTATAGATCTAGCTTCTAACAAGTACAATTTCATTACTTCAAGTTTTATCTTTTAAAAGTACTTGGACATTATGTTAAAATTTTCCGTTTTAATTGATTATCTAGCATATTTGGCTTACATTTGTTTGCTGTTTTGCAACAATTAACGAATAGGTAGAGAGGCACTCTAGCGAAATTTTGAAGATATAAGCCATCCGGGAGCCTTTCCTCTTGCTACTTGTGGGTGGGCGATTTTAAAGCCTCGAATTTTGTGAATTTGTGTTTCCTATTCTACAAAGGAACACAAATATTCTTATTTAATTATTGTAACAAAAGAAAAGAGTGGGCAACCAAGCGCCCACGCCCCATCCCCACCCCCCCTGGGGGGATCTGTGTCGATTTTTTTCTTTTTGTGGTTTGCTTTTAGATTAGTTAATCTCTTTTAGGTATTTATTTTATTTTATAAGATTTCTAATTGCCATTTAAATTTTAACAAATCCGACCAGGTTCCCGGAAACGAGTATTGGTATTGAGATTTTTAAATAACACGTTTGATTTAAAATTCTTAAAATTAACAAGGATTTAGTCCCCGTATGCTCTTGTGAACACTGCAGGCATCTGGCTGGAACGATGGGGCAATCAGAAAGGGATTAGAGTGACTAGTAATTAGTCTCATCTTCCAATTAATACCCAAGTGAAAATCCGACACTTTTTCGATATTTTTAAGTTGTGGGAAAGTCTTCAAATGAAATGTGAACAACTAGAAAGCGAACCATGGGGTGCCAATAGGCTACATTATTGCTGGTGTAGTGTTGAACACAACGCCACGACTCCATCTAGCCCACGTCAATGTGAGAACCACTTCCAAGCAAATCCGAACATATTCCTCGTACTCCTTGGGTATATCTAGAATACCTTCTCCCCTTAATAATTAGATCATTACCACATTAATAAACTTGATCAATAATTAACCCACTCCCTAATCTGTTGATTTTTCTTGAGCAACATCGAGAACCATTCTTTGAGGAGAATGGGGACATCTGGTTAGGGACCAGGATGTGGAACTAGTCCAACACTAGGGGACTCAACCTAGAGTTGAGTAACCATTCTATTGAATGGAGACATCTGGTTAGGGACCAAGATGTGGAACCACTCCAGCACTAGGGGACTCAGCCTAGAGTTGAGTGACCATTTTGTTGAATGGAGACATCTGGTCAGGGATCAGGATGTGGAACCAGTCTAGCACTAGGGGACTCGGCCTAGAGCTGAGTGGCCATTCTTTGATTGGAGGCACTTGGTCAGTTACCAGGAATTTAACCTAGTCTGAGACTAGTGACTTAGCCCGGCGTTGAGGGCCATTCTCCGGGAGAATGGAGGCGCTTGGTCTGTTACCAAGTATTTGACCTTGGGTCAAATTATGCAGCCTATGCCTGAGGCCCCTGGTCTGTTACCAAGATAACACTATAAGCCCTAGACCGGGTCTGGGCATGTGTGACACTCCTCCCTTGATCTGTGGGTTTTGTGATCTTCTCCAGGGATTAGCTACCCCTGGTTAAGACACCTTAGTACACGATCTTGGTGGCACATGGAGTGTGAGATAAAAGCATTAGTAATTCTCTCTGTTTTTGATGATGGACTTTGAGTGGGGATGAAGGACCACCTTGACCACTTGTTTTGACCACAGGGCACTTGAAGAAGGCTAAAGTACAAGTCTAAAATACATAAGGACCCTTAGTACTACTAAGGAGTCAAAGTGAAAATGCAAAAAGACCTTTAGTACCACTAAAGGTAAAAGTCAAAGTAATAAAAGAATAAAAGAATATTATTTTGTTCTTTTAAGTATTGGTCCACTTACAGGTGCTTCAAAGTCTATAAAAAAAGATCATTCCATTTGATTATTACACACACTTGCTCTTACAATTACAGTTGCTCCAACAGAAGTATTTTACTGGCTATTGAAGAGAAGGAAGTTTTGTGTGTGGTTTATGCCCAGCATGGAGGATTCTAGCTAGGGCATCTCCATCTTCTACTACAACACAACCCTAGGTCTGCTAGGGTTTAGTCTCAACCAATCAAATTCAATCTAGGGTCAAACCCTAGACCCTTCTTTTTCATGGCTGCTACTAGATCTTCCACGAGCAACCTTTATTCTTCCACGAGCAGGCTCTCATCTTCACAGGTAGCCTGCAACTCTTCATGAGCTGCCTCTCTTCCACCTTTGGCAGCTCTCCTCTGCCTGTGATCACCTACAACCAACCCTATCAGGGCTTGGGCAGCCTTTACAAACCCTCTGGCAGGAAGCAAACAACCCAAGAAGGGTTTCGGGCTGACAACAGACCCTCGGGCAGTAAACAGACAACCCGAGAAGACTTTTGGGCAGGTAGCAGACCCTCGGACAGGTTCCAGGTAGCTTGGGCAGGGCTCGGGTAAACAGAACAGGGCCAGGGCAGCAGCTCGGGCAGGGCTCGGGTAGACAGAATAGGGCCCGAGCAGCAGCTCGGGCAGGGAAAACAAGGCTCGGGCAGGTTTGGTAACAGCTCGGGCAGCTTGATAGGATTTTGGGTAGGGCAGAGAAAGCTCCGGGCAGCACGGGCAGACTTCTGGGCAGGAAGAAATAGTTCCGGGCAGCTGTACGGAAATTGGGCAGCACACAGGTGGGACCTAAATTTTGGTCTGGGCAGACAGCTGGGCAGGAGAGAGAAAATTAGGGCAGAAAGCCCTAATTTGGTGAAAGCCCTCATTGGTGTTTTTGTAAAAACTATTTTCTGTAACTTTTGGATCTATGGTACAAACCCATTAGGGTTTGAGAATTTTGAAAACTCAGTCATCTCATTTTCAGAGATGAATTACTAATGCTTTTGGGGTTTTTGTCCTTTAAAGGTTTCCCCAGTGAAAAACTCTTGTGTTCAGTGTTTTGATGTGTTGATGTATTTGCTGCACTTGTCTTTTGTTATCTGATAGTCTGCAAATATTTTAAAGTATTCATGCTAATGCTAAAATTCAACATAATCTACTCATTTAATAATTTTAAAATTGACCAATGAGACAATTGCAATACATTCTCGAGACATCACCAGCAACCCCTTATACACAAGCACTCCATTAACACTGGTCTATTTTGCATCAATCATTTACTTTTGGTATCTAAGTTAATTTATGTGTTAAATGGAATGCTTATTTTACATGTTGTTGATCTAAACTATTTGCAAAGGTCTTAGTTTCAGTATTTACATCATCTTAACTCCTAGAAAACAATTGTTTTCCCTTTCATAGATTAACAATCTTAGATTATTTTCATAGGGACCATCCCCCTTGGCTTCGCTAGGAGAAAGCCTAGATAGAGTAGTCAAGATCAAGTGACAACACTTGAGTCTTACTTGCCCCCAAGGTTGCACCCACTGGCTTGAGGATTTTTTCCACATGACCTAAGGTGCGAATTAGCAGCAAGAGATTCTAAAATTGCGTCGTGCTTGGATTTCGAAACAACCTTTGCTTGGAACGACCTCCGCTAACTGCTGACTGGAATGACCTTGGACCTTTGCTTAAAACGGACCCCTGCTGACTATTGAATGCTAGTAGTTGAACATCAGATGCATACTGTTCAACAAACATCGAACGTGGACCACTAGCGGAATGCTGAACCAATAAATGGATGAAGTTTGAACTGCCGAGTGCGGATTGGTAAATGTCAAATGACAATAGATTGTCATTGAAGGGAGCCTTTAGGGATTAGAAAGTGACCCAAACTGAAACTCAAACCCAAACGCAAGCGATATTAAAATTGTCTTAAAAATTTGAAACACGTTTTTTTTTACATTGAAACGTATCACGATTTTAGGGATACTAGTCAATTTCATCTTGATCCGTATTTGGGAAGTCTGATCCGTTTCATAAGTCATCGATCTATTTTCGTTCTTCGCCGATTCGTATCTGAATATCCTGATCTGTATCCAAGCCGTATCGCTGGTGTTTAGTACCAAGTTCCGATTCGAAGCTTGGAACGACATTTCAGGAGGCAGAGGGTGTTGTTTCCGGTAACTTAGATCTAAACCAATGTAATAAAACCATATGACACCAAGGCAAGAATACAAGGCATTTATCAAACTCTAGATCTAGGTGACGTGGCATGCATGAAAATATGATAAATATTGAAGAGAAAGGCATCAAAAGTAGCAACAAATGGCCATCAAACAATCATTCGCTGTACGTAGTTTGCTTGGGTAGGGTCTTCAAATTGGGACATTCCTCATGCTACATGAGAGGGTAATATATATGATAGAATGTGTGATACAACGTGATGAGACAATATAGATATATGCATTGACTAGTCACTATGTTTTACGAGTCATGTCCCTTGGTTAGGTCATATCCCTTAGTTAGGATGTGTCACTTCATTTATTATAGTTATTATTATTATTTTTAAATTGAAAAATACTTCTTATATTCTAGAAAACGAATTGTAGATTGTGGAAGGGTATATACAATGCCTGTCATAATCTCTTCCACAAACTAACTAAAGCTTAAATAGAGTCAAAATATAAAGTATGAGCCATTATATTGGCATTCTTGATCAACAAAATTCCCTTGGCCAACAATTGGTGATGTACCTCGTATTTTCATGAAGCAATAACGGCACACACAATACCATCTCTTGATTAGACAAAGACCTACACCTGAGCTTCCGTATTACAAAAGTGTAGAAATCTGTAAACAATGCCGTAGACCCAGGAGAGAATCCCACACAAGAGTTTGCCCATCCCCAAATACAACAGCGCTCCCATACAGCTTGTTTTAGAACAAGCCAGGATGCTGATCCTCAATATAACTCCAACATTGCTTGACAAACCAACAACTCCAAAAATTATGCTTGACCATCTCTGGCTGCTGACAAACTGGGCAAAGACCATCTGAGAGCCTAGTTTTAGCCAGCCTGGCCGTGGATGGACAACCCCTATCGCTAGGTGGGCAGTGCATTCACTACTAATATTATTATTTCGTGATGTTTATTTGTATATTTATGTTCTTTACAGACAAATGCCCCAAGATGTTGAGATAATGAGAGAATGGTGATTGATCAACTTCTTAAAGGATGGATGGTTAGATGAAAAATTATGTCATAACTGAATTTAATATGTTAGGTAGGTAAATCACCAAGGGTGGAACTATAGAGTTACCTGTATATACTATATTCAGCTCCTCGCTATATAGCTAATGGACTATATGGTATCAATGTTTGTTTTGTGCATCTGGACAGAGCTCACTTTCAGAATAGAAGCATACTAGCATAGAGACACAGTTATGACCATAACAATGCCTATGTTGCTTTCTGAATTATTGTTAAGACATGCCACCAATCTGGTTTAGGAATAAATTTGTAGCCAGTGTTACATAATTTTAGGTGAAATTCTGTCTTTGTATAGTATAACAGTTTTTTAGTGTCCTTTGTGACACAATGTAGTAATGTACTTATTTTCTGTTGCTCTCTGTCAGCTCTGTCTGCACAATTTGACCGAACATTATTGAAGTATTATGATCACAAGCGCTTTAGTGGGACTCCACTTTATGCTGAAACTGAGGAACAAGCTAGATTGCTTGAAATGGAGGATGAGAAGGAAGCATTGACAGGTCCATTCCTTCCTTCTTATGAAGACTGCTTATATGTCTGAGCCCTATATTGAATTTTCTGGAGTATTATTTCATTGTAGTAAGTTGCCTTATTTAATAGATCAAACTATCAGGAAACAAATTAAAACAGAGAAGATGCATCGTTTTTTACTTTCTAAATTCTTTACAACAGTATTTGATAGATTATACAATTTTAGAACTGCAAACAAGTTAACCCATGCTGGAAATACTTGTAAGTTTGTTATTGTTTCTTTGATCTGAATTCTTTTCTTGGAACAAGACATAGAAAGACTAACAGATAAAGCAAATTGTTTTTGTATTGCTGTGTGTACCATCATATAGGAAAGGCTGTACAAAATTGGCAGTGTTCGAAATGGGCTAGCATCATCACAATACTTTATTGGAAACCTTTTATTCCTAGTTCAAATCAGGGAGGCCATTATATATCAAATAAATATGCTTCAAACAGAAGGGGACTTCCTGTTGTCATAGACTGCCATTCCCATCTGTTTTATCACGTGCTCATTTCCTAATGTCTTACGTTACAATTTTGTAAGAAATTGTTCTTATTCTGTGCCTGTCGCTTATATCATCAATGTATTTTGTGCTGAGGGCATAGTAGTATGTAGCTAATATGTAATATGATAGACAAGGATTCAAATGCTCACTTTTTGTCTGATACCATCTGAATTTCATTAGTCAGATTGTACAAGCAATTGAATGAAATTTTTAATCGGGGGACTGGTAAGTTGTGATGTGCTGTTGGGAGACATGTATGTAGCGATCTGTCATGGCATGTAGAATTTTCAGATATATAGGGCACACTGAAAACTGATCTCAACACGGTCACCAAACTCTCTAATCCCAAGCAGTATACAGATAATTATCTAAATCCCAGATAACATATAAGCATATAACCATGCATCATAATAAGCAACACATGAGATCTCCACAACTTAACACAATAGCAATTGCACATAAATGACACACTGTTTTTTGTCAAATAACCTTGGAAAAAACCCTTTCTGGAAAGCCAGTGAGAGAGATATAGAAGCTTAATATTATATTTGAACAGTTTACAATAAGAAGGATAAATCAATCCAACAACAAACTTATCTATGAGCCCAGAGGCTCTAGTCCTCAAGTCTGATCTCTGATGGATGTGCTCTTTTTGCTCATGCAAGCATTTGCCCTCCTCCACTGAAGCTGCTCTCTGACCAGGCCTCAGGCCTCTCTGCCTCTCTGGATCACTGTCTCGGTGATGCCCTCTCTCAACTCTGGAAGAATCCTATCTTAGGATTTGCCCCTCTCCAATGTACTGTGCCCCCCCTGCTCTGGAATGTGCCCCCACTGTCCGGTGAATCAACTCTCTGCCTTGAGCATAATCAATCTGATGTAGAAGCAGTCTCTGCCTCATATCTGATCTCCCTCTGCCTCAGATAAGATATGCCTGATCTATCTCAGATCCAAGCTCTCTCTCTTTGCTAGACTGTGCCCTCTTGCATGCACTGATTTGCTCTCCTTCTCTGATCACTTGAGTCACACAAGCAATTAGTGACTTTTGCCTTCCGAATGTCTTTTTCTAATTTGCCGGTGAGATTAGGGTTCCGAGACCCTAATTCGAGGTTCATGTATCAATTCACACTAGTGCATTAAAAAAATGCAATGTGTAAATCTCATGCACATGCATCATGCAACCTCCATGCACATGCACATGCATCTCTCATGTGTTAAAGTTTGAGTTAGGTTAGGGTTTATACAAAGAAGAATTAAAATTTTATACTTTAATGCATAAACAGATCTAAGAAAAAACGAAGCTAGATACAAAAAAGTACTTCTATAATAAACTCAAATACAATTTTCATCTCTTTCAACTTTAACACTCTGCTGGTCACTGCGTTAAAGTTGGTCCTTGAGATGGATTAACATTTTCAATTTACAGAACATAAACATTAGCAAAATTACACTGAAACTAATACACCGTAATTTAAAGAACAAGGGCTAAATAGATCCGGTTTGAATCTGCCTTATACTCAGACATATTGTGTCAGCTCTTGCTGTAAGGACAGGCTGTCACAAGTCATACTTTCAGAGAGAGAATATTAAAGTGTTATGGGTTTAGGTTAGTAACGAATCCCAGTCACCAAGTGGGAAGATCTCATTAGGATAGCAGCAATGATACTCGGCCCAAACCAGAAATAGGAACCCTAAAAGTCACAGCTCCCTCTAGCAGACTTAACACCACTACTGACCTATCATTTAGGGTTTGACACAGTCATAACTCAGCTAGGATAGGGCATCACAGTCCATGAACAAGCTAGGAGAAATTATGTACAGTTATGACCCAGCCAAAAAATAGATACAACACAGTCACAACCCAGTTCACAAATTATCTAAACAGTCACGACCTATTAGGAGGAGATAACCACAGTCATTCCCAGCGCAAGGGGCATACAATGCAGTCACAACTTAGCAGGAAGATGGCACAACTTAACCTTAAAGGCTTCCAACAGAGACGTTTCAACAAGGTGGATAAACCCTCAGACACAGTCCAGCAGGAAGGTAATACGACCCAACGAAAGAAGGGACACCACAGTCTTGGTTTAGCAGAGAAGGGACACGACAGTCCTGATTTAGCAGAGAAGGGACACCACAGTCTTGATCCAGCAGAGAAGGGACATGACTGATCCAAGGATTAGCCAATCAACCCATGGTCCAACAGAAGATGATCACGACTCAGCTAGGAAGGTCATGACTGAGCCAAGGTTGAGTCAGGCAGCCCACGACCAGGAAGAGAAACATAAAATAATAGTCACGACCAAACTGGAAAAGTCATGCTCAGTCAGGGAGGCTTCAATCAGCCATCAACAATCACGGTCTGATCAGGAGAAGGCAACCTCAGTCCACATGGAGAAAGGAGCAGCGAAGAACGAAAATGTCCACTTTTTACAGTAGCAGTAACCCTAGGTGTCAACCATAAATCAATAAGAATCAAATCTGTAATTCTGTCATGCCAAAATGATCTCAAGAATGAAGTTAAGAACTTAATTTATAATCTTGACAATCCTTCTAGAAAGGTCTCTTAGGTAACCCCTAAGTTTTAGGATAGTTACCAAACATAACATAAAATAATGTTAGGTTGACTTAGGATAGGGGACTAACGGTCAATTGGTCATAAAATAAAAACAATAAAATAAAATAAGATTAGGTTGACTTAGAATAAGGTACTAAAGGTCATATGGTCCCAAAACAATAAAACAATAAAATTAAAGTCATCATACCAAAGGTAAACATAATAAGGACACTAGTACCAAGTAAAATATAAAGGACTATAAGCCAAACAAAGGGGTCACAATAAGAAGTTAAGGAAACCCTTATACCCATAAGACCAAGGTGTACCATAAGGGTGGAGAAACAACCCCTTTTACCCATGTTGTCCGCCGATTGCACACCAGCAGCAGAAATCTTATGAAAGCCGTCTCCTCACTTGAGAAAGTGGGAGAGGTGTGACCTTGGGGGCAAGCACAGAGCTAGGTACTGTCACCTACTCCTAGCTCCTCCGTTTAGGCTAACTCCTAACGAAGCCAAGGGGGGTAGTCCCTAACAAAGAGTTTTCTATGGCTTAATGTTTAAGTTAAGTTTTGGATGTTTTGGATGCGGATGGGTGTTGTTTAGGAGTTATTGTGATTTAAAATGATTAATATTAAGCGGATGATGATTAATTAAAGCAATCCACGTTGCTAACAAGAGATCACACATATAAGCAAAGATTCTAGACTTATAACTTAAGCATTCAAATATAATCAATTGAAATGGACCATAGACAGTTGATCAAGATAGAAAATTAATCAAATATAACAAAGGACCAGTGCCTTATGGAGTCAAATAAGCGCGTGAAATAAAGTCTAGGAATTAAGCTAGTGAGTATTAGGTTTTGCAAGTGCTCTTGGTAGATTTTAAGAGTTTTTTGTTTGTGATCTTCACTTATGATGGTTGGATGTCCTAACCGGTAATACCTTTAGTGGCTCCGTTTGAAGACATGACGGACCTGTCTGGGGTCAAAGGTAAGTGTTCAATAACTTAACTATCAGTGCCCAGATTAGGTAGCCCGGCGCCCACACTTGGAATTTGCCCACATGCCTCGGTATTTATCGAACAACGCCGGTGCGTTGGTTATGGGGAAAAGTTTTAGTTAAGTTCCTCTTGTGGGGTTTAGAGATCCAATGCTGTTTCTGGGTATTCCGATCGAAGATCGGTCAGAGCATACTTCAGCAAGGAGGGAAGGGGGTTAATTAATTAAAGGGATGTGAGTTGTGAATTTTATTAAGTTAATTAATTAAACTCTCCGACAGAGAGCGCTCTTGACCTCGTCTTATGACAGTGGTTCAAGAGACTTAGCTAATCTATATGCTTGATGCAAGGATATGCAGTGGGAATGCTCTCCGATAGAGAGTGCTCTTGACTTGGATTACGGCAAGTTCAAGAGACTTTCAAGATTAATTGATTAACTTATTAAACAATGAAAAGATGACTCTCCGATAGAGAGCACTCTTGATCTACAAAGTGAGATTCAAGAGATTTCTACTTTAAACAGTTGAATTACTTATGAAAGATACAAAAAATTAAAAGATGAAGTAATCAACCTAGTTAATGAAACAAAATGGGCTACTCTAACAATTAGTATCTACTTTGCAAAAAAAATGAAACTACGCTAAGTACTCGAAATAAATCTAAGCTAAGAACAAAAAACACTCTTCCCCAAATGGGGAAGAAAAACCAAGTATGGGAGGCCCTATCCCACTTAGCCTTGTTTTATTAATGAACTACAAATGCCTTTGGAACTTAATCCTTGTCAGGACTTTGAGAAGTAACTTAAGTAAAAATGAAAAACTCTTATGAGTTTGTACAAAGGAGAATGACTTCTTTTTTGGCTTTGGATCCTTGTCATTGGACCTAGCTTTGTGCTTGCCCCCAAGGTCACACCTCTCCCACTTTCTCAAGTGAGGAGACAACTTTTAGAAGATTTCTGCTGCTGGTGTGCAATCGATGGACAACAACCCATAGGACCAAAAAGGCCAAGGACTTTAATCTTCTCTCTCTCAAGGTATATATATATATATATCATCACTGTATAAGGAGAAGATCCAAACTAATGATATGATCCTTTGTTCCTCAATACTACTCTTGAGGGTTAGGTGTAGGTGACATCATCAAGGGGTGGCTAGCCCCTTGAGAAACAACCTAGCAATAACCATTTAGAAGAGAGAACATCACACGTCATTATCTTGGTCAACTTGACCAAGATTTACTTGGTTAACTGACTAGGGGTGTACCTGCAGGAACTGCTTGGTCCTAGACCAAGAATCTTCCTGGTCAGTGGTCCCAGACCAGGAATGTCTTTGCCTCAACCTGCAGAATTTGCTTGGTCCTCGTGACCAAGAATCATCTTGGTCCTGGACCAAGAACCCTAGAGGCACATAGGGGCCCTATCCATGTGTTAGGGACTTTGCCATGGCATCAACCTGCTTGGTCCAAGACCAAGAACCCAGGAGAGTACTGGGGGCCTGAGGGTACCTTCTAGGTTCTTACTCTACCCTAGTTAGGGTAGCATCCTCCCCAATAATGGGTCTCATAGCTGCACTAACTTTAACATCATGCACATTCATCATGCATCTTACCCATCATCATCAGAAACTTGTGCACTATTGCACTCCTCACATCTAACTAGAAGAAGTCACTGCAATTTCTACATATCTTCAATCACTGAATTCATGACTGCTACAGAGTGTATCTCACACTTCGGACTCTTTCCTATACTGATAATGTACCTCCATGCTAGACAGGACCACATGGAGGACATCCTGAGATATACATCTATGATAATGTACCTCCATGCTAGGCAGGACCACATGGAGGACATCCCGAGATATACATCCATCTCTAACATGGCATGCCTGTAAGAAAGGGGATGAATAGTCATCCCAAATTATTTGTATGCAAAGATATGATCATGTCCTTGAAATATCCTTCATGCTTCATTTAATGCTTTTGGTTTAAAAGAGTTCATGCACATTCAATATACACAAGAGAGTGGAGAGAATAAATGCTTATATTAATGCTGCAGCCAATGTACATGACAAGGCTAGCCCAAGGCAGGTTGGTCCTTAACATACTCATATCACTCTCTTGAACATATCATTTCTCCTTATGGCATTTATAGCACCCTAAAAAAGTTCTGGTGGTTTAACCACCTAACACTACCATTAATTGCATGCTGGTCAAACTAACATTTGACATTTATTGTGCCACATAACTTCCCAACACACACTTATACGAAGATGCACCTAACACCCCAGGTCCCTCTTTAACACAAATATTCTAACACAAAAAAAACCTCATAAAATTTTGCTCAATTTTCAATGAAAGACAACTTGGAGTCAACTACAACATTTCTCCTACTTCAGTTTGGAACTCTCTCCTGTTTTCCATCACTCTCACATAGAAAGTAGAATTCACAACTTGTTTTCGAACTCACCTAAGCAACCATCATTGTTGTTCCCTCTACTCATTTGGAATCACTCTCATAATGAAATTAGAACTCCCTCTTGGTTACCCTTGAGTCTTCACCATGTGAATTAGGACTTCGACACTATGGGTGAGGGTTGAACTGCAAAATCTTGGCGTCATGTTTGGGAGGAAGTCCATTTCCCGAATTTATACTTGCTAAATATGATATGTTATTACCCATGAGTGCAGATTTTTGAAGATCCATTACTCATTTCACAACTCTATGAAGGGAAAAAAGTCCTAGTTCCTTGCAGATTTTGAATATTTTGCTGGGTGTAAAGGTGAGCACATCCAACAAGTTTGAACGCATCTTGAAACTTCACCTTGGTGATTCCATATTTTGACATGAGGTGTATTTCAGATTTGGCTTTGTTACAACTCAAACTAAGCATGTATGATTAAAGCCCCAAAGAACAAAAGTAGCCCAATTACAACTTAGAGGTGTTACTTACTGTCACCTCAATTTCCACCTCTCTACACTTTAGGTGTGCTATTCTCCAACTCAAGGGGGGCTTTCCTAGGTTAGGATTACTAAAGCTTAGACACACAAGGTGATTTGGAAGAGTAGCTTCAACAAAAAAGCTTTTTGTGTTGTAGTATATGATAAAGGGGTGATGGGAGGATCATGAAGACTAGTGCCAATCCCCAGTGCAAGTGGAGTCAAGGAAAAATAGTCCAACAAGGGGTTAGTTGATAAAGGGTTAGGGGAATTGGGGATGCTTTCACTTTCCACAAATAAACCGCAACATGCTACAAAATAATAAATAGAAATCATTAGGAGATCCCATAAAGGGGTAGCTCAAAGCATTGTAACTAGGGTGTGATTTATGCAATAACTTAATAAGTATTAGAAAGCAAATACTCTTAAAGATGACAAGATGCTATAACAACAAGCATAAATCAACAAAGGGTTGGAGGAAATTTTTTCTCACAACCCTTTTAGTGAGACAATTTTGCCTTTCTATGGCCCTAATTACAAGTCTAGTTATTCTACATATCACTTGCAACATTAAAGATCAGAACAAGGAAAACCACACTTAGAATGGCAAATGAACCCTTACAATTTGACTTTCTCCATGAAAGATGTCTATTAGGCTCCAATAGAGATGGAACTCTCAAAGTCCAACCATATGTACTAATGAGGAAAAGGTCATCTTATATAGGGAAGGAGCTCAACTTCCTTTACAATAAAATAATAATAGACCTACCAAAACCCTAGATTTATCATAGGGAGGAGTAAACAAATAAAAATATTCCTCTAAAAATCTAACCAACTCTAACAAAATTTCAAAAAAGAAGTGGTCAATGCTACATGTACAATTCTAAATAAGATACGATAACATAATTTTATTAATGTCCAACTAATGACCACAAAAGTAGGTTAAAGGGACTGCTGAACACAATGATGTCATAACAAATCGAGAGTACCGAATGTATCCTATAAAAGGCAAGATGCAGAAAGCAAAGTAATGTAAGATAAAGTAGGGAGTGATAGTAGGGTTGAGACATGGATAACCCTCGGCTCAAAGTCTAGAAGTTCGCACTGGGATGAATATGTACAAGGGGGGGAGATCCAAGACCAAGAGGAACCAAAAGTAATGAGGCAGGGTTGTCATGGAACAAACCCATCTGTCCTAACATCTGGGGCTGAATGTAGGAAACTCAATATAGTATGATGTCTAGAAGAAGAATTGGTGGGATGCCTGGACCGTCTACTAGGTTGCTATTTGGACGAGGTGGTGTGTCGCTGAGGTCAGGGGGGATCTCATCCATCTTCCAGGGAATGATCTGATCTAGTCATGTTGTTGAAATCTCATGGCAGAAGGGAAGGACCCATGGGTTTGCATTGATCTGGAGCTTGGACTTGTAGTAATATTAGTTTGTCGCTTGGTGCCCCTTCTTGAAGGTAGCATTGTAAAGAAAGAAGTGATCCGCTGTGTAGTATCTAGCCTAGAAGGAGGTTGAAGAATATCGGCTCGGAACCTGAGGGCCTCTTGCATATATAAGGCTAAACATATCTAGTCGGAGCATTCAAAGAAACCAGTGAGGGCCTGGGCCCATTTAAATAAGCAATGGAACCTCCCCCTAATCTCATAGTAAACGAGGTAGTGAAAGATGAAGTGTTCCTCATCTATCTTCTGTAGATGGCATAGTTGGTAGACCTTGTTTGATCGATTAATTTGGTGGTCTGTCTTTACTCGAAGTTTATGAGAACCCACTCTGAACTGGCCTAGGGGAATGCGTAGGATGTGAATCCAATGAGAAATTGTATAATGGGGTCGAACAATGAGCTTGTCCTTCAACTCCTAGAAGTGCTCAGTGTAGAAGGCCCTCTTTGGGCACAACCCACCTTGAGGGTTGACCCAAGTGATCTGAATGAATTGCCTGTAAATGTCATCCTTGGTGATCCTGTTCAACTCTTGTTTGGTAGGTTGAAGGTGATCAAGTGCATTCAAGGAATATCTGGACGGAGGGAGACAATCCAACTGAATGCTCACAAACTCCAAAAGATCTCAAACCCTTATGAACCTACCTCTATCCTGGCCTGGAGGGATAGAAAGGGCAATAGTCTCTGAAGAACAATATGCCAAATATGGGTATCTGTCTCGCCCCTTCATCGAGTTGGCAAAGCTTTGGATGTGATGTAGAGAAGAGACCAATTTGAACATTGTCTCAAGTTGGAACCCAAAATTTTGCTAGGATGATGTCTTGAGGGACGGTTCACTTGCATCTAATGCTGCGCTAGAGGAGAAGAATCTGGACTCTCTCAATTGAGGTCCAATCTGACGCAAGTAAAGAAGGCCCCCAAACCTCTAAGCCATAGAGTCGAACAAGAGAGTCCATGAGGGAGTCCCTTGAGGTGGTGCCTCACATAGCTGTTAAAGTTAGTGCAGACCCATTCTCAGAGAATGGTTTCCTAGTTAGTTGACTAGGACAGAGTAAGATCCTAGAAGGTACCCTAGGGCCCCCAGTAGTCTCCTGGGGTTCTTGGTCTAGGACCAAGTAGGTTGATGCCATGGTAAAGCCCCTAGCATGTGGCTAAGGCCCCTATGTGCCTCTAGGGTATTCTGGTCTAGGACCAGGGACACGATGTCCAAGTAGATCCTGCAGATAGAGGCAGAGACATATTTTGGTCTGGAACCAGGGACACAATGTCCAAGAAAGTCATGCAGGCAGTTGATCAATTTTCAGTGTGAGACTGAAACTCAGCTTAGTATTGAGAGCCATTATGTGAGAGAATGGAGGACTCGGTTAGGGTCCAGGTATTGATCAACTTGATTCAGTGTGAGATTGAAACTCAGCCTAAGGCTGAAAGCCATTCATTAAGAATGGAAGATAATGATGTCCCCTCTCCTAATCGGTTATTGCTAGGTAGCTTCTCAAGGGACTGGCCACCCCTTGACGATGTCCTTAGTACCTAACCCTTAGGAGTAGTGTTAAGGACAAAAGGATTGTACCATTCGTTTGGATCTTCCCCCTTATACAGTGATGACAAAATATATAAAACTATGTACCTTGAGAGAAAGAAAAGTATTTGGTCTTGTTGGTCCTATTTGATTGCTTGGTTCACTTTGATCTTGTGGTTGTTGACTCATGGTCCTAGCACTCTCACTTGTGTGCACCTTTGATTATGATGACTCCTACTTTATGGAGTGTATTTACCTAATAGGTTATTAAAGACCATTGGACCTAGTATTGTTATGGTTACCTTGTGTTTTGTTAAAAAGACCCTTTAACTCACTTATGGTTAACCCACTTATGGTTTTGGACTATTCACTTTATGTTGGACCTTTAGACTTTCATTTTATGACTTTATCTTAAATTATTTAATTAATTATTTTATAGTCTTATTAATAAAATCATTTATGATTTTATTAATAAAGACCTTTTTGACCTTTTAGTCTTAGCTCATGTTTGAGACACTTTGACTTTCTAGTTTTGGGCCACTTTATCTTACCCTAAGTTATTTTATGATTATATGTGGACCATTATAATCATTATAAAAAGAGCGTACCTTTATCTTACCATTACCCACTTTATCTTATCCTAAGTTATTTTTTTTAACTTGTAAACATTATAAAATGAGTCGTACATTTATATTAGAGAAGCACCTTTTCCTAGCCTCTCGATTTATGATTCCATCAGCTCTGCGATTTAATGACTGTGATTGATCTCAGCACGATTTCTTTTCTCGTTCTTCTTCCTTATGTATTTTTTATCAGCGATATCTTTTCCGGTGATCTCTGCTCCATGCTTATCCTCTGCGGGTTCATCTCCGGATTCACTCAGCATTAATCTATGCAGGGCGATCTCTGCGTTTTATTCCTCGGGTCTGTCTCTGGTCTTTTCTCGTGCTTATGCTTGATCTCTGCATCTTCTGTCCCAAGCACAATGATCTCTGCCCAACGTTTCTCTCACGGGTTTCTCTTTGCGATTTTGTCTTCAGCGTGGGCTTACCTTTCTCTTTACGATTTTATCTTCAGCGTGGGATTGCCTTTCTCTCTGCGATTTTGTCTTCAGCTTGGGATTGCCTTTCTCTCTATGATTTTGTCTTCAGCGTGGGAGGTCACGGGCTTACCTCTCTCTTTGCGTTTTTTTTTGTCCTCAGCATGAGAAATCACGGGCTGAACTTGATCTCTTTGTGAGATCTGTGGGTGAGTGCTTACGGTCATATCTCTAGACTTGTCTCTGTGATTGAACTCTGCGTTAGTTCTTAAGGGTGTTTTCCTATCGAAGTCTACAGCACCTGTGTGTTTTTTTTTACCTTTGGTCACTTGCTTGATTTTATGCATGCACTGCTAATTGATTGAAGATCAAACTCAGCGTCTGGTTACTTCTACCTAAACCTCTTCTCTCTCAAGGTACGTATATGGTTTAACCAGCTTGACTTGTCCTTTCAGTGACAAGATCAAACTCAGAACTATCTGAGTATAAGGAGGATCCAACTAATGGTATGATCTTTTACCTTCTATAGTTTATCTGAGATTTAATTTACTGCATATGTTATTTATTATTTTTCTGTACATGACATTTGATGAAACATCTCAATGATCAACTTTAACGCAGTGACCAGCAGAGCGTTAAGTTGAAAGAGATGAAAGTTATGTTGTTAACTTTTATTACAGTTTAAATTTTACCTAAGTTTTTATATGTTGATGTATTGAAGTTTATTATTGGTATTTAAAATCATCTAACCTATAAAATTCAATAGTAGCTACTACTCCAACACTCCCTCTTAGCTAGGGAGGCATCATCAGTATAATCATATTGGAACACATTTGGATTTCATCTGTACATCATGGTTCTATATCATAAGGAAGGTCTTCCAACACAATCTCAGTCCATTGAGAAGTGTTAAGAAATCAATCTTTGTGCATCGGCTTAGTCTAGTCAATCGGAGAACATGCACTAGCTCCACGTCTTTGCACAGTCCATCGGAGAGTCCATCATCCCAGTCCATCGAGAATCCATTGTCAACACAATGTGCCTCAGCTCAAGCCAATCCTTTGGGGAACATTCACCAACTCAAGCAGCCCTTTGGTGAGTGCAAGAGTAATAGTGTGCGCCACTATTTCCATCCCATCTTAGAATGTTTGAGAGATCTCCTCACTCTATTGAGTGTCCGTGAGTGTGCGCGGGTCGGGCCTCTCTATCCTACCAGGATGTCTGAGAGATCCCTCACTCTATCCTAGAGTGATTTGGAGAATGCAGTGGCCTTTCCATCCAACTTGGATGTTCATGACCATATTTCAACATCATGATCATCTGAGTCTCATACTGAAGGTTGTTAACATGGTCTCAGTTCATTGAGAGGTCTCACCATGCATCTGATCAACTCAATTCATAGGCAGATCTATTAGGTCTACAACTCTACAAAGTCCAACGAAGAGTACTGCAATCAACATCTCATCTACTATTAGTCCATCACTACTGCCAATGGGATCCTCCCATACTTGGCTAAACATGCTTCACACGGCCATCTACTACATGTTTGTCTCTACTGCTCAGTGTTTTTAAACTCGGCCGAGTCAGCTCGGACTCGGCCCAAGTTAGCTCGGACTCGGCCTGAGTCAACCGAGTCAACCGTTGGCCGAGTCAAACCGGCCTTTAAACCGGCTCGGGTGGCAGGTTCGGTACCGAACCGGTCAGCTCGGTCGAGTCAAAGGCCAACTCGCCGATTTTTCTCAGATTTCAATTTTTTTTTTTAAATTAAAAATTAATAATACCTAACCTAACTCCTAACCTAACCTAAAGGCTAACACTATTTAGTATTTACTTGCTGCCGTCAAGTTTCAACTTCATTATTACGTGGAGTCGTGGACGGTGGATGAGATCAATTGCTCACGGTTCTGGACCTCTGCTACTGCTGCTGCCTGCACTGCTCACGCTGGCCTTTAATCTATTGTTCACTGGAGCCCGGGTTGAAGGCTTCAAACTTCAAAGTTGAAGCTCACTCACACTGCACAGACCACGGTGGCCGTGGAACTTGGAACTCAAATTTGGAATCTGGATAGTGTGACTGTGCACGGTTAGAGTGTTTTTATTCTCTTTAAAGTAAGATACTCTTCCTTTCTTTTGGGCATTGACAATGCTAATTGGAATGTC